>JAANYP010004661.1:40000-268579 GCA_020465985.1 Centrapalus pauciflorus
AGAATTTGATGCATCACGCGGGAATTGTGATGCATTTGTGGTGGTGCATGGAGGTTTTCCAAGGTTTTCCGATGCATGTTGGTTTTCCATTGAACCCACCTATATATATATATATATATATCCAACACATATAATATAATTTATGTGTCGATAATTGATTAGGTTGGAAGATACTTGAAGAAATAGTAACTTTGGAGAGGAAAAATATCGACAATATTATATTTACTTAAACACAACTAACAAAATTACATATATAAATGTCAACAATAATATTATAAAAACTAAAATTAATAAAGAAGATGAACTTTAAATAAATTAGTAAAGAAATATATATTTAAATTAAAATAAATGTTAAATTTTAAATAAATACGAACAATAGTAAAAGTAAATAAAATATTAAAACATAACTATATTTATAAATAAAATAAAATAAATGTTGGACTATAAATGGGTATTATAAAGATAAAATAAAATAAAATAAATGTTGGACTATAAATGGGTAAATAATAAAACCATAGGGACTAAAAACGTCTCAATGAAAAGGGTAAAAATGTCATTCTTACAAATTAAACGGTTGTGTTGTTAAGTTTAATGGACGAGGGACTAAAAGGGCACAAAATTAGCAAAATAGGGATGAAATTTGACCTTATTATGATTAAAGGACTGAATCCGGGTAAACCATCAAATCACAAAGACCAAAAATGTCCTTTACTCTTTTGAAAATTTTGTCCATGATTTTGTTTAAATTAATATTACAAAACTAGTTCTAAAAATCACACATAAACACACACTAAAACTATATGAAATGAGCATGTTCACATCCGAAACCCGTGTGTTCACAGGTACTCACAGTACTCTGCTTTTATATATATATATATTCAAGATCAATGGGGTACCATGTTAGACTGGGTACCGGGAACCATTTATAGTCAATCATTTATTATTAAAATCATTAAATAAAATATAAATTTTGCTTAAATTTTTCCACATTAATTAGTGTTGGGGTAAAATTGGTATTGAAAATTTTAAATTAGATATGAAGATTCTGTGTATCTCATGAAAATCTTCATTTTATTTAATATCGTTCATTACACTCATACTCAACATGTGCAATGATGACTACACACACCACAAAATCACGATTGAACATGTTTAATGTCGTCAATATTGGTTTATCACCAAAAAGGTTAACAACGACTAAAAACACACCCTGATTGCACATGTTCAATAACGTGTATATAAAACTGAACGTTCACGAACGGTTTGATGAAAATAATAAATTCTTTTATTTGACACGTTCGGTTGAACATGTTCGATAAAAACTAATTTTCGAATCCGATTGAACATGTTCACTAAAACCCATTTGGAATTTATTAAAAATATTGTTATGAAAGTAAATCTCTATAATTAAGAGAATTATTAATTCATTAGTTGTCATCTATTAATTAAGATAAATCTAACTGACTATATTACCATTTTTTAGTTATAACCAAACATGGGTAGACTCCGGTTCCCCAGTCTAACATGGTACCCCATTGATCCCGACCTTATATGTGTGTGATTGTGCGTGTGTGATAAAATGAGGAACATGCTTAAAATGAGGATTAAAGTGTTCCCATCCTCGTCCCCATTCAACTTGGGTTTGGGAAATCCTCGCTTAAGTAGGGGTCGAGTTTTGGATTTTCCGTCTGGGTCGGATTTTTTTTTTTACCAAGCCGCCTGCACATACACCTCTTGTAATTAATTTTTACTAATAATACTCCTCATCTCTCACATGATTTTTGTTAATCTCGTGAATTTTACTGATTAAACTTATTTTTTTTCTTTAACATTAGGAAGGAGACTTGTAATTACTACTTAGTAAGGTGAGGTATGTGTCTTTGAAATCACCCATTTTGTTTTGGTACAAGAAAATAATAAACTTTAATTTAATTTCATAGACAAAATCCGATATTTATTTTGTAGGGCAGCCACATGAGATGAGCACCAACAATGACGACAAGACTTATGATCTCTAGTGTTGAAATGTGACCTTTGATATTTATTTTAATTTATGGACCAAACAAGATATTTACAATTAGAATATAAAGAGAAATTTAGAAAACATATAAATGTTTGTATAAAAGAAATAAATAGAATACCTAAGAACATCTAAAATCACATCAATATTTTATAGTCTATACAAATTTAGCTTTTAACCTTCACAATCAATAAAACTTTATAAAGATCTGTTGTATGATCTTAAGATATCAATATAATCCAGTCCAATCTTACTTTTATTTAAATTAAAAAAATTAAAAAAAAACTATAAACGAAACAAATTTATTAACATATGAGTTAAATAATAATAATTTTCATACAATCCTCAAATTCAATACTTTAAAATATAATTAAATTATCAAAAATTTTAAGAGTTATACTGAACTATTGTTATAACATCTAGATTGTAAAATTTGTTTATTAACTTGACATAAAATTAATCAATGATGTAAATTATAACACATATAAAAATATTATTTTAGTAGATACTTAGGACCTCTTACAATTAATCTTGTGAAGAGCAAAACGATCTTACCTATGATGCTCGATTTTGAAAAACTTGATTGATATGCATAATTCATGAGACTAAAGATTTTTCTTTTTCATAAAAGGTATAAATCCAGAAAAAGAATAATTACCTCAAAGAAGTTTTTTAAATGGTTATACATTTTTTTTACTTTTTTAATAGATCAATTTTATAAATGACAAAAAATGTTATAAAATTAAAAGCTCTAGCTACTTTTATCAAATCATAATTATAATATATCACTAATAATATTTTAACCATAGAAACACATACACATGGTGGTGTGAGGGTGGTATATGCATGTTTTATTAATATGTTCAAACATTATGTAGTGGCTTTAGTTAACACTAATAATAGATACTAAAGTTGTAAATCTTATATTAACTACTACTTCTCTATAATAAATTAAAAAGCATGCAATTAGTAAGAAGTTCTATTAAACTTAAACATTTATGTTTTCATTGTACTTTTATAATAATATCATTATCTTGTATACAGTGTATAAACACTTTAGGAGTTTACGGGAATGAAGTGTGTATGTATACATGTGTTTGTTAATTAATTAAGTAGTTATGTCTCCAACGGTACAATTAACCCTAAAACAATGGGAAGCATTAGAATCTAATGATGATTATTAATTCAAAATTAGTAATAAACAAGTTAAAGAAGAGCTCAGAATTGAAGAAGAAAGGTGGGGACTTTGTGGTTGAGAGTGTCCCCACATTTTATAATCTTCAATCTCACTCTCCATTTCCACATTACCCCATCTCCGATGCATGTGCAATATCTCATCATTTCCTGCTGTCTCACTGTCTTTCCCTAAAAAACACTCTGCAATCTTGCAGATCTGTGCATGATCCCAACCCCCTTGTTCCATAAACTTCATCTCAACACTCATTCTCCTTAATTTCTGTTCAATTCACAAATCTCTGTGTTTGTGTGGTTTTTGCAGTATGGATCCTCTCACCCATCTTGAATATGCTCTGTTTCAACTTACCCCAACTAGAACAAGGTACTATTATTCTTAATATTATCTTTATTTTTTTTCTTTTTGGTTTTGTTGACTTGGGATTTCTTTGTTCTTGTTGAAATGCTTAAAATGTCCAGATTTCTCTCTCTCTCTCTCTGTGGGAGAGGAGGGGGGTCGATTTCAGTTAAATCGAGTTGTGGTTTCTACTTCTTATTGAAACGATTGAAATTTTGGTTTGATTTTTTGCTGAACTTCTTAAAATGTTTGATCTTCTGGTTTGATTTCAGTTATTCTGAATTGGGTTTTCTTTATTGTGGTGAAATTGTTAAAAAGTTTGAAATTTTAGTCTTGTTTGTTTGTTCATATGCATGTATTGTGTGGGATTTGAGTGTGTCCTGTAGGTTTCAATATTTGCTGGTTTGGTTTCCCACTGCTTGTGTTTTCTAGGTTTCTCTAAATTTTCTTTCCCTTTGGTTTGATTTCAGTTGGCCTTTCTTTGTTCTAGTGAAAAGAACTATAAAAGTTTAATTTCAATAATGCTGACTGGGTTGTTGATATCCCAATGAAGCTTGAGCTTTTGGTCTTGCCTTGTGTGTTCATATCCATCAAATGTCTTGTATGCACCACTATGTGTGATTTTTTGCTGATTGGTGTACTCATTGCTATTGTTATCCATATTTTTCTTTACTTCAGGTTTGATCTGAGTTATACTGAGTTGGGTTTTCTTTGTATTTGTTGAAATTCTTCAAAAGTTTGATCTTTTGATATGATTTCACTTATGTTGAGTTGGGATTTATTTCCTCTTGTTGAATTATTTGAAAATTTGATCTTTTGGTTTGATTTCATTTATGTTAGTTGCATTTCATGGTTATTATTGAAATTTTAAAAAGTTGGTGTTGTGTGTGTTCATTTGAATGAAATTGAATGTGTGTGTTGGGCTTGAGTTTGATATTGCTGATTTGGGTTCTCATTGATTGTGTTAAACCTGTTTAAAGATTTGACCTTTTGTGTCTGATTTCAATTTTCTAATATGGATTTTTTATGCTTCATGTTACAATGCATTAATTGGGTCTTTTGGCCTTTTTTCTGTAGTGATGTAAAACATTGTTTGCATGATTCTTTATAATCAGCATTTCCTACGATAGTATAAGATAGCAATCTAGGACAACTCTTTTTAGGAGAGTTAAATGAGCCTGAAGGTTTTCATATATATGAAATGTTTGTAGATTTGGGGTGTAATTCTGATTGGTCTAATTAGGGTTTTGTTGTTGTTCTTGTTGGAAATGTCTTAAAGATGTGATCTTTTGATCTTCTCTGGAAATAACAAAGAGAAATTAGCATCTGGATTGGTGGAACCTTTCATATCTCACTTGAAGTTCTTTAAGGATCAGATTTCAAAAGGCGGGTATTCAATCACTCTTCGTCCGCCCACCACTAGCTCATTTTGGTTCACCAAATCCACATTCCAAAGGTATGACTTATTTTTTGTTTTTGTGTTCCGTTCTATCTGCATATGTTCTAGCACAAAACTACATTAGTTGCTTATGTTAAGGAGTTTTAGGTTGTGCATCTAAAGTGATTATTGCAACCTTAGTTGCAATTATGAGTTTTTAGTGTTTGACAAAAAGTAACTATGATTGCCATTTTTGAAATGATTTATAGTCAAAATAATCAGAGTTTAGACATTTTAATTACCTATAGTCAAAAAGTGATTATGATTGCATCTTGATTATTCAAATCAGAATAATCACTTTAAATTGCACATGCAAAGACCCTTATATCGCTCTGTCGAATATAAATAAGAAATTAAGAATCAAGTGGTCCCATGAGTGCAAATCACTAAACAACCTCCTTGCAAGATGAAGGGAAATACCGAGTAAAAATACTTTTTTCACCAACCCTTTTATATCCAAGGAACCCTGGTGCCCTATGTCAATATGATCTAAGGATAAAATTGTTGTATGGCTGGGGTGGATATAATTATGATTCAAGTGGTCCATGAGCCCAATAGACCCGATTACCAAGGCATGCTTTGTTGATTGAAGCTTTTTTTCCCTTGCTTGCCTAATTGTAAAGCAATGGTAACCATCACAATATTCTTTTTCATAGTTGGGGTGGCTTGAATCCAAAATCTGAATCCTGCACTTGGTTTGATAATGACGATAGATTACTAATCAGGTGTATCAAATATGCACGAGTCGTGACAGAATAAGGGAATATTGGCATCAATAATTCATAATGATGACAATGGTAAATAGGTAGCTTTGTCTCAAACTAGTTTCGGCAACATGAATTTGAACACTGATTCTTCACCTAGATGATAACGTTAACGTTTGATTACTAAATTTGAAGCCTAAAATAGCCAATGAGTCCTGATAAAGTAAGGGAATCTTTGCGTCATTTATTCATAACGATGACAATGGTAAAGAAAAAAAGTAATTTTTATGACAAAGGAGATGAGGCAGCTTGAGATTGAATGATTGGGCTGGTTTTGGCAGGCTTGTACGCTTCATAAACTCACCTGAAGTTCTTGAGAGGTTTATAAGATTAGAAAAAGAGATTTCACAGATCGAAAATTCTGTTCATAGCAATGACGGTGAAGAACACACGGGTGAAGGTATTACTCAAAAACCAAAAGTCAATGCCTAAAACTACCTGTTATATGTTATTTTTGGTGTTTATGTGTAGCTTCACCTTGTTTTCGACTTGATAGTAGGAAGTTTGTCATCTGATGGAAGCACCAAGAAGTCTATTGATCCCTCCAAGGTACTTCATGCACCAAGCTCAACTTTTTATGGTCACGGAAGTTTATTTTGAATCCAAAGTTGATCAAGTGTACATATTTTGTGATACTTTTTGTATGATGCATCATGGTGAAAATATGTGTGACTCACATTGTTGGGTAACCCAACTATTGAAATTGTCTAATTTTATCCCTCCTACTTGTTTTTGCCCCTCAACTATTTTTATTGTATTGAAGTTCAGTACTATAAATATCGACAATAATGAAAAAATAAGAATGGACCTAAAAATAAATCAAAATGGAACAAAATATGATAATTTCACAACCACCAAATAGAAGTTGAGGGACAAAAACAAGAAAAATAACAACTATGATACACAGAAACGGACATTTTTAGTAGTTGGTTACAGAAAAATGGTGATAACCCTTATATAATCCTAAACTTACCTGTGAGAGGGGGAAGCTATCAAGGGAGTGAAGAAACATAGTAGACTTTCTACTAAATGTTTTAAAAAGAACCATGAGAACGTTTGGAAGAAACAAAAAGGCTCAACTGATTTAAAGACAACCAAAAACCAGTGGCTTGCGCAATTTGGTATTCAACCAAACAGTTTGACCACCCAAGTCAAAGTATACATCAATAAGAAGGATTCAGATTAGTGTGTATCTAATTTATATTTGTCGTTCCAGCTCAAAACGGGAGAAGCTGGTGATAACCTACAAGAAGAAAATTCCAAGTAAATTGATCTTCCTTATGATGGTTTCGTCAAGATTTTGTAGCATCGATATGAATATAACTAAGGTTGGCTTTTGTAAATTTTTACCTGGTCACTGGTCAGGATTCAACTTCAACGGTTGTTGGAGACACGAAAAGCAATGCTTAGGAAAGAACAAGCAATGGCCTATGCTCGTGCACTTGTAGCTGGATTTGAAACAGAAAACATGAATGATCTCATATTGTTTGCTGATAATTTTGGAGCCTCGCGTTTTAGGTATGCAATACATATTCGAAATAAAATACATATTTTGACTTTTATCATCATTAAGGTTAAGTTTAAGCTCAAGATAGATAGATGTACATGGGTTCCTTATAATTATTTTTTTCCTTACATTGAGATTGAGATTTTAAGCATCACAAAATCAAGAGTTTTTTTTGTTATCAGCATCTTGCCAATGGCAAATTCAGTTTAGGGGATGCACTAGAATAACAACAATAATTGTTATCTTTTTGTGCATTGCATACAATCTTTTTTCTTCGATGTATGCATGCGCATACCCAGCAGACCATGTTGATTTGCCTCCGCAACAGGCATACTTCTTCACATTTTATCAAATGGTGATTCCAGAAATTTCTGATTCATGACAAATTATTTACATGGGATGCATCAGAACAACAATCTTTGGTTTTTTACACTACAATTAGTTTTTTCCAAGACTTGCATGTATTGATGTTCATGCCCAGCGGAAGATGTATGTTTGCACTTGATCTGCGAGTCCATTGTCGTGATTAGATAGGCGAATACAGACGGGCCTTGTTCTTTTTGCATTTTGTGGGTTCCATCATGAAAATTTTTGGACTTTCATGGTATAATGTATAAATCTTGATGTATAGGTCTCAAAATTTTAAGAAATTTTGTTTACTACAACAGGGAAGCATGCATAGAATTTAGAGACTTGTGCAAGAAGAAGCACAATGATGGTTTATGGATGGATGAATTAGCAGCAATGGCAGCATACCCTCCTTCGGAACTAGCCTACACTGGTACCTCTGGAATACTAATCGCAACCGAAAGCAATGCTTCCACCCTAAACAATGATCTAAACTTTATCACGATGCAAAATGGCTCGGAGCAGACGAATTCAGAAGGTAGCGATTCGTATGCTTTTTCATTTTAACGTATAGTTTAATTACCAAAGTTTATAACATTATATATATACATTTACCAAATGGTCTCCACCACTGACCTTTTTTCTTTTTTCTTTTTTTTTTTTTTAAATTTTAATTTTTTCATAATACACCCTCATCTTAGTGTTATCTTTTATTTAGCCATTTTATTTTAATAAATTTTCATTTAGTTCTCTTTTAACATTTATTATTACAACATTTTCTTACATGCTTAAAATTATGATTTTAATTATACATATGTTTGTAGTTGCTTTTTGAAACTATTATGTTATGTTTAATTGTATAAAAAAAACTTTATTATTCGGATGCACGATATAAAATTCTAATGAAATTGTTTTATAATTAAAATGTAACTATTTAAAATTTAGTTTTTTTATTAAATATGATCATGTATAACATTGAACATTACTATTATAACGTTGCAAACTCTAATGGATATATTAGAGACATCACTGTTATAAATTTAATTGATTTGACGACGATTAAATCTAATCAATGTCAAAATTTCAAATTATGGTTACGAATGTTTGATTAATTAATTCTGGTTCCGATTCGATTTAATAAGCCATTGTTTGTAATTTTAGCATTGCAAATTCTTGAAAACCAATGATAATAACCGACCAACAATATCATTTGTCTTGTTTTCTGAATCTATATCGGCTTTCCAATTTCATTCTTCGATGTTGGTTCAGTTGTGTTTCGTTGTTTGACTTGTTTGAAAAATATTTTTTTATTTGTTTTTATATTTATTTTTGTAATTAATATTTTAGACCCCGCATCAACGTGCTGGTGTTTAATAACTCGTCAAGACTAAGTGTAAAATCATATTATATTGTTGAATATGAAACAAAGGTAATGAAGTTATCTTTTACAACTCATGTATACACGTGTAACCCAAAGTAACATCTTATTTAGTATGTTAAAAACAAGATTGAAACTTGAGTGGTTAAAACCTTTAAAAGAATTTGAGTGACCTAGGTGGAACAATTGGGAGACTTGGTAACTGTTTAATGACATTTACCTTAAATTTGATGTGGCCTTGTTTTTTCTAGAAAAGATATTTTTTTCACTTATGTCTGCAGCCTTGCAGACGCGGGAAGACTGCCTTGTTTGTTTTCTGCAATAAGCTCTTTTAGAGCACTTATATCTTCACATGAAAAGATATTTTGTTCTAGCTACAAACATGAAAAAAAACTTCAGACATTTGATCTCTTAAAAAATAAACGACACCGCTTTGAAGACTGTTTGTTTTGAAGAAGAGAAAAGAGGATAAAACCTAGTCTTCCCTTGTCTTATTTTATGAAGATCTATAATTGCGAATTTTTTCCTTTTTTTTCAAACCCTAGATGTTTTTTTATTTTTGTTATTTTATTATACATGTTAAAATATTATTATATATGTTAAAATATATGTTAAACTATTTGTCATGTTTTTCACTAAACAATTACGTATTTTTTTGTTCATATATATATATATATATATATATATATATATATATATATATATATATATATATATATATATATATATATATATATATATATATATAGAATCAGGTTCATCAGCGTACCTATAAGATTCCAGCGTACCCAACGTACCATAATGTGAATGATCATTCACATATATTTTTTTTGAATAGACATGTATAAGATAACATTATAAAACTTTTTTTCAAAACAAGCACCATCATAAATCTTGTGAATGGTAAAAAAAGATCATGTGAATGGTCATTCACACCATTCACATAGTGTGAAATGACCATTCACATGGATGACCATTCACATAAATATGCATTGAGCATTCACATAATTTTTAAGGACACAGAAAGTGTGGATGTATGTGAAATTCATATATCATGCGTATAACATTAAATTAAACATGATTATGAGAAAAAAAATTAAAAAAAGTTTTTTAAGGTTGGTACCTTCGGGTGCACTTGATTTCGAGAGATACATTTTTGAACCTGAATCTATATATATATATATACACACACACTTTGAAATAAAATTTTCAAATGAGAACTATCATCAGGATTAAATTTAGGGTTAAGTGTCATTTTGACCATCCAACTTTTATATTTTTTTCAATTTAGTAATTAAACTATTTTTTGCCTCGATTTAGCCACTAAACTATTTGTTGTATACATATTTAGCCACTAAACTGTCTTTTTACTGATTTAACCACTGATAATTGTCTCGATTTGACCACTAACTATCATATTTTGTATCGATTTAGCCACTAGTTTTATTCATTTTTCCCAAAATAGAACATGAAACAAAAGTTTAGTGGTTAAATCAGGACAAAAAATAGTTTAGTGGCTAAATGAGACAAATCTGAAAGTTGGATGGTCAAAATGATACTTAACCCTTAAATATAATATTAAACATGTCTTTCGAAATTAAATTATTTTAAAGTTTTATTCAAATTCTTTTTACATATAAAAATAATAATTTAGTAGTTTTTGTGAAAAAATAAATAGATTAAATTCAATAAGACAATCATTTGATTCATAAAACAAATAGTTTTTCCTCTACTGGCCGAAGACTTTTAAACCATCTCTTCAGCATATCACTTTTCATGAAAAATGAAAACTTGTTTACTTTACAACAATTTCATAGATTTTCATTTCACTTTTAAAAATACCAAATTTCATATTCACTCTCTTACTTTTTCTATTAGCTATCCTATAATTCTTTATAATACTTTATTTCTCTCTTTTACTTTTCTATCATCTATCCTATTTTTCTTATTTTATAATTACTTATCATATTTTTCTTAAAACTAAAACTTTATCGTATAAACAGTTTTCACTTTTCATAAAAACCCTTGTTTTTTTTCTAAAAACTATAACTTGAAAACTGAAATTGAAAAATGACTAGTTTTCGTTAACTAAACGCAACTTAACATCTTAAAAAACAAACAACATTTTAGCTACAACTTTTGTAATCATAGTTAATATATTTGTTTTTTGTGAAAATAAAATAAAGACTAGTGTTGGCAGTTTAAACACAACCCAATTTACCCGCTCTCCTAATATCAATTTAGATCCGAGCCCGTTTTAACATTGAGAGCATGAATACTTTTGACTTTTGTAGTCAAACAAAACATTTAAAGAAACTTGATTCCCATAGTTTTGCTTGCATTTAGAGGGAAGAAACAAGGATCCATGTTTAATGATAACAATATTGTTGATTACAACTTTTTAACAATCTAAACCTCAATGATTGCTGCAAATTTGGGGTTTGAATTATATTTGTTTGACCACATACGAAGTGTCTTAGAGAGACTTTTGGTGCAGATAAATCAGATCAGGCACCGTCTACTCCTGCAAATGTCACGATGCAGATGCCATGGCCAAACCAGATTCCGCAGTATATGTACAATTTTCCGGGGCCACAAGGTCCTCGTTACCCTTATCCGTACCCGGGCATGCCACCATATTATCCAGGTCATATGACTTGGCCTGTAAATGCAGATGATTCTAGTCATGGTCGGCACCATAAGTCGAAAAAGAAGTCTAAATCTCCGTTACCTGAATCATCCGATGAAGAAGAAGAAGAGGATAGCAATGGAGATGGTGAATCTGATTCCGCAAGTGCTTCGGGTACTGCCTCGAAACATGAAAAGTCGACTAAAAAGAACAGGAAGAAGTCTTCTAAAACTGTCGTTATTCGGAACATTAACTATATTACTTCAAATAGAAAGAGTTCTGATGGAGGTACTGATGATTCTGCTGAAGATGAAGTTGATGGTGTTCTTGAATCTTTGGTGAAGCACCATAACAGGTCGTCGAAATCGCATGAGAAGAAGAAAAAAGGTGCAGATTTGGATTTGGAATCCGGGAAACGAAATGAAAACTGGGATGCATTTCAAAACCTGCTCTTGAAAGATGATGTTCAAGATGAACATTTCACCATCAGAAACTCGGAAGACGGATCGTTTTTGTCAAGAAACGATGCTATGGATGTGGGATCAGAGAATTTCGTGAAGAATCAACCTAAAAACAGGAGTAACGACTCCTTTGTGGTTCCTGATAGAATCGGATACAATGAGGCTAGAAAAGTTGACTTCCAAGATTTTGAAAATGGCGAGACTTTTCGGATGAAGGGACGGGATTCTTCGGATGCTGATATGGTGATTTCGCAAAGATTTGGAGAAGGAACGGATGGAATGACAAACTTTCAGGATCTTGGATCGGAGAATTCTATGATCAGAAACAAACGGGAAGAAGATTGGTTTGTCGTTAAAAAGTCCGACAGCACACTCACAAAGTCAACAACATTCAACGATGACTATGCTTCGATGAAAGGTGATGTTTTTTCATCCGAAACAAACAAAAAGACTGTACCTGTCGATGATTCTTTCATGGTACAACCGCAAACAACACCTGAATATGATTCACAATGGCGAGCAACGGATGTTAGCATGGTTGAGAGTGTGAATAAACCCGATGCCACAGATGGTCAGGTGACCAAAACCGGGTTCTATGAGCCTGAAGACCTCTATCTGATGGTCTCACGTGATTCAGGGGTTGAGCCACCGGTTAGGTCCTCATGGACCCCAGAAATCGATTATGGAACCGAGGTTCAATTCACAAAGTCTGAACCCAAGCCAGCTCCTGTTGAGACAAAAGATCAAACTGAAGAGTCACCCGTCAAAGCTAAAACGAAGAAGGTGGCAAAGCCTCGACCCTTGTCAAGATCTCTACCAAGCGACAAGAGGTTACCGTTTGTGAGTCGGCAGATCGTTCCCAAGAGCAAAAGAGAACAGGTATGACTGCCTTCGATTCTAGGGGGGAATTTGCAATGAAAGGTAACACAGATTAGGCCAATATTTATATGTTTCGTCCCAGTAAAAGGTAAAAAGGTACATATAAAATTTTTATGTGGGTAAAAAAAATGGTTAATTACTGAAAAAATGCATCGTATTGTCAACTTTTTTCTATTTTGAGTAACATTTTTTTTAACAGCAGATGTTAGTTGTTAGTTATTAGCACCAACATATTTTTTCAATTGAAGGATTATACTAATGAAAATACATAAATCCAGGTAATATTACCGGAATAAAAGGTAAATTGTGTTTATTTTGTCTGATCAGTGAAACTTTTCTAAGTGTCATTCCTCAAGACAAAAACACAACTATTATGATATTATCTATTTACAAATTTAATTGTGTTATAACTTATAAGATCGATATAATTAATAGTGTTATCGACTAGGATTCTGATTAGCTTTGTCAAAGGTTTCTTGCTATATAAACGGTATCTTTCGTATACTTTTCAACTAGTGTCTTCAGTCTTGCGCCTTTCGAAGCTCGAGGTCAAAAGCAAAGGTTTTCTTGTTCCAAGAACGATATAAACTAATGTGGCTTGTTATTGGAACAGGAAGATGAGATCCGGAAGAGGATGGAAGAACTAGCGATCCAACGACAAAAGAGAATTGCAGAAAGAACTGCGGCTTCAAGTCCCAGTTCTGGTTCTAGTGCTATGAACAGAACCAAAACTGGAACTGCAACTCCTACAAAGCTGGTTGGCGAAAAGGGTGTTTCAGGTCAACTTAAAAAAATCAATTCAAAGGCATGAAGAGGATTGGTATAATGTTGTTTTTAAATTGTGTTGTCGTGTTTTACGCTAAATACTTCTGAAACTTAAATACAACAATGATATAAAGTATTTTGTTTTTCTATTTTTATTTGTATGTACGATGTATATTTATGTTAATTTGAAATAAACATGTTGGTGATGTGGTACATAATATATTCTTAACGTGGCGTTTTCTTATGTGGCGTTTGGTTCATGAAATTGAATAATAAGGAATTTGAATTTAAATTGTAGTTATAATATGTTTATTGGTGATATATAAATGATAATTTTTAATATTGATTAATGATGTATGTTGGAATCTAATTCATGTATGGGTTGGAATCTAATTCATGTATGAAAATGAATGAATGTAAAATTCCTATAAACATAGAATTTGATGACAAACATATAACATTTAACTCTTCATTTTTGTTATAAAAAATGTACAACAAGCTAAATTCAAATTCAAATTTCTTTGAATTCCATTTCGCGAATCAAACGACACCTTATTGGTTTATTGTGATTTGTGAATTGAAGTTGTAGTAATCAATCTTTAAGTATAAGTACCTTAAACATTTATAATATTAGTAATCAAATTTCATATAAGATTAAACAATCACATTAAAACACTCACATAAGAATAGTGTATATAAATATAAATTTATGTATCTACCGTTATATGAACTTTAAGCAAGAGGTTATTTGAGTTTGATTTGGTCATTAAACATTGAAAACAACCGGAACAAACTTTAGACTTATGCGATGTGAGAGATTAAATGATAAGGGTTGAAAGTTGTATAATAACTTCTTTTTTTAAAGTACAGCTGTACATATATGTTACGTCAACCTTTTTTTATTGTTAATATAATAACTGTATTTTAGTTTTCAATACGAATATTAACCATTTTCACATAATTAAGCTCCGGCCTGGACTCTATTATATTGAAGAAATTTAACTCTATTACAACTATGGTCGTGCTGGTACTAAAAGTTGCATTAAACGTATATAGTTTTGTAAAAAAATGGGTTGTTATTGTATGGGTTTAACTCACATGATAATAATATATGTTTGATTAAAGGGATAATTCTGCCAAAAAAACATTCAACTTGTCAGTTTTTTGTGCTTAAAACCCCAAACCATTTTTCGTTGCATAAAAAACCCCGAAGTAACTAAAAATCAATAAATCAAGGTTTTATCAATGGGTAACTGGTTGAAACCGGTTATTAATTCTACGTGGACCAGTAAATAAACCACGTGGAATAAATTTTAATTGTTGAAACTAGTTGTCAAGTATTACACATCATTTAAACCCCCGATGATAATTTTTAATTGTAATTTTTAAAAGGGGTTACATCATCAACGATATATTAAATGATATGTAATACTTGGCAACCGGTTTCAAAAATTTAAATTTATTCCACGTAGGTTATTTACCCGTTCACGTAGGATTGGTAACCAGTTTCAACCGGTTACTCATTGATAAAACTTTGCTTTACTGATTTTTAGTTAGTTTAATGTTTCTATGCAACGAAAAATGGTTTGGAGTTTTAATCACAAAAACAGACAAGTTGATAGTTTTTTTTTCGCAATTATCCCTCCATTAAAACATGTTTTGAATTATTTGGACCAATTATTGCAAATCTGGATTTAGCTGAGGGACTAATTATGTAATTACGGTTTAGTGTGGACACCAAAGCTTGCATGCTTTTTCTTTCCAGGATATGGAACTCAAGAACACAAGCGCGCGATTGCGCGAACATCATGCACAAAATGGGGCATTTTCTTTTACATTATTATTAATAATTCCCCAAAAATTATATAACAATAGGAAGAATCCCTTTAATTTTCTGGACTCTTTCGATTCAACGAAGAGAGTCCAGAAAATGGGTCGCACGATTATATAATTATCAGTTGATCAATTCAAACAAGAAAAAGAAATTACAGCATTTTTCAATTTGAATGTTCCTTATCTTTTTTCAATTCTTAATTGGGCATTTTTTTTGCATTAATCTGTTCAATTGTCAACCCTTAGGGTTCTTGTTCAACCCAGGTACTACTGAACCCAATGATTTGACCCAAATCTATCATCAATTTCTGTTGTGATGCGGCAAAAGGATCCATCTAAGTCGTTTGGAATGGCGGCATGCTTCGGCTCTCTTTTCCGAAAGAAGAATTTTGGATTTGGGGTATGTCTTCTTATTTGAATTTTTTTTTAAAATTATACTCTGGAATATCTTGGCTGCTTGATGTATAAATGCTTGTAAGATTTGTGAATCTTTGAGAAGTCATTGTGACTTGCTATAAATCTGTTATTGTCTATGATTTTTCTTAAATTTTCATTCTGATTTTATATGATTTAGTATGATCAACAAGGCAATAAGAAAAAGGGAGTGCTAGTTATATATAATAACTTTTGATTTAATGTGTGAAATCCATACTACTGATCTAATGCACATACAAGGTGCTTGATGAAAAACCTTAATGGGTTTGAGGGGTTGTACTAGTAGTGATAGACTCGACTGACTGATTTGTATTGATCTGAAAGAAAGGAAAAATTACCGTGGGAAGGAGTAGAATTATTCGTGGGACAAGTAAAAAGTCCAGATCATCAAAGGCCCGAGACTCCCAAAACCAGGTGGTGTCAAAGTCTTATGGGGGATCTGACAACTTTGTCAAAATAGCTGATCTTCGAAAGAAGATCATCAGCTTTAGAGAATTTGTTGAGTTGCCTCCTTGTATCAGTTCTTCAAGCATTATAGAGGTATAATCATTTCTATGATTATGCATGCACTTAATGAAAATGTTTACAAGTGGAAACCAACTATGATTTCATCAATCCAAGATTGGTGATAATGATTCTATCATTACTGATCCACTTGTGTGAACTTTTCAGATACTTGGTGAATATAATACATCTTCTTATAGAAATTGTTTTTGGCTTGTTTTGCAGTTGGTGAAAGACACAGTGAAAGAGCTCCACAAGTTACATCCTGATGTTGTGCGGTGTATTTCAGTGTCGGGTTCAGAAGGAACTATGCATAAGGTTTGCTAACTCTTGAAATAGAATGTTGTATTTTTATGAACTTCAACTTCTTGAATATAGTTGATGTTGTAGATAAGTAGACAAAATGTTTTGACACTTGCTCACATGCAAAATCAACTAGATACTCATGAGTCATGCCCTGTTCGACTCATAATAATAACTGAGTTCTATGAGTAGGCAATCAATGAGCTTTGTGTAGCTATCAAGTCCCTTGGGAAGCATTGGACGCTTAATGATGAATGGATGGTCAAGTCCATAAAAGATGACAAAGCTAGTGGTGATTTGGAAATTCGTGGTAAGTTAATGTTTCATATTCAAAGTACCGAAAATCAAGTTTCTTAAAGATTTTGCTATACGTCATTACATACCATATGATCTGAGTTAAATTCTCTTGTAATACGGTTCTTGTGGCTAACTGGCTATGGGACTTGCTATAGTGCTGGCTTTGCTTGATGATATAATTTGTGTTGCACGAGAGAGAATGTTTAATATGAGGAATATGGATGATGATGATGATGATGATGATAAGGAAATGAAAGGCGTAAATTCACGTTCTAGTTCATACGGGAAGTCTTCTACGAGATCTTATTCAGACAAAGTAAGATTTTCGTCTTCATCGACATCCCCAACTTCAGTTCTCCAGGAGTTTCCAAATAACAAATCTGCAAAGGCATGCTCAAAAGTTACATATTTCTCCACCTCTTTTTCTCACTTCTCAGAGTCTAAGCTGTTGAGAAAATAAATGACATTGATATCAAGTGTTTGTCATTCCAGATGTACCCTCGTATAACAAAAGAATTTGTGAA
Organism: Centrapalus pauciflorus; assembly: GCA_020465985.1. NCBI lineage: Eukaryota > Viridiplantae > Streptophyta > Magnoliopsida > Asterales > Asteraceae > Centrapalus > Centrapalus pauciflorus. Next base: position 57,617 of record JAANYP010004661.1, read on the forward strand.
ATCTGTTGATCAGATGAATAAGGATAGGAATGCTAATGATGAAGCGAAGAATAGGGATGCGGATTGTGATGGCCTTGTGGGAGTGCAAATGGAGATTGCAGTACCACCATCGTCGTTAACATCAATTGTAGATGCAGACAATGTAGAGTTGAATTTGGAAGAAGAGTCATCATCATCGTCTTTGGAACGACTCTCCATTTCAGCAGCAATCTTATCTCCACCGCCACAATCATCAGAAGATGTACTTCCACTAGAGATGGCCAGTAGCCTTCGTGCAGCATCATCCACCAGAATGATAGAAAACATTCTACCTGCACCACCACCACCACCACCTCTCTTTGATGGGAAAAGGAATATAGCAGCACTGGTGCAAACCCCGCCACCACCGCAGATGACAAGTGATACATCTGCGGCACCTGCTCCTCCTCCTCCGCCACCACCACCACCTGTCTCCTCAATGACCATAGATAAAGCAACACCTCTGCCATTGACCACAACTAATATAGCATCACCAGCACTGCCACCGCCGCCACCACCACCACCACCACCACCAATGGTGTCATGCAATTCCACAATTTTGGCACCAGGACCACCACATCCTCCACCAGCTCCTATGGCACTAGGAAGTATGCCTCCACCACCACCGCCGCTGCCGCCATCATCTGTGATTTCATCTGATGGTTCAGTTCCAGCACCACTACCATATATGACATCAGGCAATACCATGCATGTGGCACTAGGACCATCTTCTTTACCAGCTTCTGAGGCACTAGAAAGCATTCCACCACCATCTATGGTTTCATCTGATGGGTCGGTCTTAGCTTCACTACGACCAGTGAAACAGGACAAAGGAGGTGCTCCACCACCACCACCTGTTGTTGGTGGAGGCGGCAAATTGCTACGTAAATCAGTTAGTAAATTGAGGAGATCATCTCAGATGGGATGCCTGTACCGTCAACTTAGAGCAAAGGTCGAAGGATCGAGTTTCAAGGCTAAATCATTACAAAGGAAAGGCAGCAAAGTTGGGGTTTCTGTTGGAAATGGAAAGCAGGGAATGGCCGATGCACTAGCAGAGATAACAAAAAGGTGAACCAAACTTATACTATTCACGTATTTATAAACTTTTGTTTATTCATATCTTTAAGTTCATTGTTTTCAGATCATCCTACTTTCAGCAGATCGAAGAGGATGTTAAAAATTATTCAAATTCCATTGAAGAGGTGAAAGCTGCCATTATATCTTTCCAAACAACAGATATGGACGAGCTAATCGAATTCCACAACTACGTGGAATCCCATCTTGAGAAACTAACTGATGAAACGCAGGTATAGACTCTTACTAGCTTTTACTTAATATTTTCATTGTGTGCATATATTCAGAAACAATGTATGGCAAGAGATGGGTTTTACATGCACGGTGGTGAAACTGAAATTTATTCTTGATGCCAAAATCATGTATTGAATATGTTCTATATGAATAATGACAATTGTTAATTAAAGAAAATGCAATGTAACAATATGAAAAACCTCTTTGAAATAATGGAGAAAACTTACTAGAACCTTTTTAAAATTTGACGTAGAAAAACACAAAGAGTCGCATACAATGATTTTATTAATTTAAACAACATGATAATCAACTTATGTTGATCCCACTTCATAGAGTTCCCTAATCGTGAACCTTCCTTATTGCTTAGTTATCCCTAGATGTAAACAAGCATGGGTTGAGGTCCATGTGTGGGCCTAACATTTTTCTAGTTTTGGTATTAGGATCTAATAGTCGATGATTTTTCTTTGTCCGGTTAGGTTTTTAGACGGTGGTTAAATAGCTGTCATTGTCTATGGTTAATCTTCATGTTGTAAACACTTTGAATCGTAGGTTCTGGCAAGGTTTGACAATTTTCCAAGTAAAAAATTGGAAGGGTTGAGAATGGCGGCAGCACTATACTCCAAGCTAGATGCAATCGCGACTACTTTGCAAAACTGGAAGATAGTACCTCCAGTGAACCAACTTCTTGATCGAGTTGAGAATTACTTCAATAAGGTAACATCTATGCTAGTCTCTCGAACCATTTTCCATACCTGTCCCTAACAGACAAGGATTCCTACATGAAGATTAAAGGAGAATTGGACACACTAGACCGAACGAAAGAAGATGAAATCAAGAAATTCAAAAGTCAAAAGATCCATTTTGATTTTGGTGTGCTTATCAAAATCAAAGAACTGATGGTGGATGTTTCCTCAAGCTGCATGGAGTTGGCACTGAAGGTATTTTTGTCAAGTGCTTTTAACATATTGTATACATCATTAGAACAAATGGTAGATGTTTTGTATTTTGAAATCAAGTTGGTTAAATTACAGTTTCAAGGTTATGAACAATAAATAAATTAGACTCTATAATAACGATTATGAAGAGAGTTGTTAAATTTGACACATGATACTATTATTGAATGTCTGAAAAATAAGAGATTCACTCCCACTGGTGAAATAAAAGACTCTCATTTACTTCATTCTTAGGGTCGCATTAGCAAATCATATCCTATTTATGCAATGTGTTAGCGATGCAAATTCCTTTGTGTTAAGATATGGATAGGAATATAGGATACTTGTCGACATAGTTTTTATTTGTTTTTTCATTAAGTATTTTAATAAATAGTTTTTATTTATGATAAGTTGATATATTTATACTTTTGATAAGTTTCATTTTGGACATGGATGATTAGATATGATCATGTTCAAACTGTTTACCCCCCTGCTTTGGGTATGGCAGTCTAACTTTGAACCTGGTGATGACATTTTGTATTTGCATAGGAAAAACGAGAGACCAGTGCATCTAAAAAGAACGGAAAGAAAATCAATTCAGGGAGAATCCTTTGGAAGGCATTTGAATTTGCGTTTCGCGTCTATTCCTTTGCAGGCGGACAAGATGATCGTGCTGATAACTTAACAAAAGAGCTTGCACAGCAAATACAAGCCGAAACTTTGCAGTGAACTCTACAAAACACAAGAACTTTTATTGACATGTATATGTGTATATGTATGTATGTGTGTGTGTGTATACACACACACACATATATATATAGGGAACAAATGCTTGTAGTACAATATCGATCCGTTTGAGGTTCTTGATCGCACTCAGCATGAGAGCTTTCTGATATGTAAATAAAGTTTTGGACACTTATGTATAATATTGAACTTGTAGCATTGCTGACACTTGATGCATTCAGATATAACTTTTTCTTCAATTTTCAATAGTTTTTACGCTTTCCACATATATTATTAGGGTTTTGGATGTATGTCTAGGGTCTTAATTTTGAGTGTTTGGGGGTAGGAAGTCATGAGAAAGTTCCTTTTTGAGATAAATGTAAATTTGCCAGTCTTTAGATTTCGTTAGTAGATTATTTGAAGTCATAGCAATCAATATGAAACTGTGTGTCCGGACAACCCTTGCCAAAGAATGATCTAAGGATTTAATAAACTTATGGTGTAAATTAGTTGGGCTAGTTGAGCTCAATGCCATATCATCGTAAAAAGTAGTTAATACAGAATTCAATATGTGAAGTAGATTGGTGACATGCATGACTGGTCCAATAATTTACGGACCCGTGTAAAAACTTAAAAAGGAGCCTATAAATGTATATGTATATTCAAAATAAATAAAATTATAGTAAAAATAATAAATTATCAACAAAATACTCATAACTATATAACGTTAAAAAACAAAAAAAAATTACAAGTCAATAACGTTGTTTAATCGTTAATAGACTTATGTATGTAATAGACTGAAGTCACTGAACCCCTGTGATTAATGGGTCCTATGACATGTTTTGATCCAAGAAGATGTGCATGTTTTTTTATTTTTTGTATTTTTGTATTTTGGACTTTATAAATAGTTTAAGCAATTTGCAGGAAGTAAACGAAGTCTTTTATTTCGAAATCCACTCCTGAAGTCTTATTGGGACTAAAGTCAAATGTAGATGTAATAAAACCCTTATCCAATGTAAAATAAAGTTTATCTGAATAAATAGACAATTTTAAAAGCTCAATTGCGTGAATATTTTTAATAAATATTATTAACATGGAAAAATATAAAACGTAAAATATTAATTATAAAAAAATACAGGATTAGTATTATTGTTTATCATAACTATTATAGTTTTATAAATAAATATGAACATCAGATACTTTTGTATGTATAAATCTTTGCACTTTAGTTAATATAATTTGATACTTTTAATTTATATATTTTATTTAAAATTTTAAATATTTTTTATTACGATTATTAAATTTGAATTTTTTTAAAAATTTTACATATATGAAAATTATAACCTAAACCTAAATTTATATATAGAGGGAGGTTCCATTGAGAACTTTTGTGCATCGAGGCACAAAAGAACCTCCACTGTCCCTTGGATGAAAAGAATGTGTGGATTAGATCAAATGGCAAAAGGGTAATTAAATAGAAAGTTTTATGCATCAAGTGCACATAATGAAATTCGCGGAGGGGTAAAACAGGAATTATGTAATCCTTATTTAATTATTAGACTTCCAAAATTAAGAAAAATAATACAATTTCAAAATACATCAAAATACATGCATATCGTTCATCTCTTCCCAAAATAAATCATGCATATTGTTCATCTCTTCCAACATCAAAATACATCAAAATACAAACATGAATCGTTCATACAAAATAAATTATGCATATCGTTCATCTTTTCCAAAATCAAGAGAGTGCTAAGAGAGAGGGGGAGAGAGAGAGAGATATAGAGAGAAAGGAGGAGTGATTTTAAGAAAGAAGTTAATGTGATTTTCATACCAAATTTAGCTATTAATTATCTTTAAAATATTTAAATTCAAAAATAATTTCAATACATTTAATATCCCCTAAATGCCCTTTTTGCACCCTTGGTAGATAGTCCGATGCACAAAAGTTCTCAATGGTGCCTCGATGCACAAAAGTTCTCAATCGAACCCCAATCTTTATATATATATATTTATATTAGATAATTTTAATAAATATTATTTATTTTTAATATTATACAAGTATTACATAAAGTTAATAAAATATATATGTGACTTTAACTAGATATATTATAGAGTATATATATTGAAACACTTATTTCAACATAATATAATATTTATTTGAATTACATTATAATAACCACGACTAACAGGGAAATTAGGCCCAATTCGTAACCAATATGGTTCAAAAAAAATCAGGCATGACCCATTCGCACGCAGTCCAAAATCCTTGATTTAGTTTGTATATACAAACTTGAGCATTTTTAAGTATAATTACAATATACTTGGAATTTAAGTACATCACTATCATCGAAATAAAAGCACAATTATATTTGATGGGTGTGTATATATATATAATCTACCCAATCTCCCAAAACATTAGACTTCAAGTTTTACCCAAACGTTGCAACTTCAAATCCGGCCTATTAAACTTTAGGTTCGGAACCAGCAACTGTCTTGCTTTTACTAACACCACCTGAGATACATGAAGTAAATGAGATTAGCAAATAAAAATTTGTTAAATGAGTTACTAGATCGATATGGCGTGCAGAACATAAAACATGCAACAGTAATAAAAATGTTTATAATAAAAGACATGTGCAATCTCTTAATAAAATGTTGTGGGAATAGAACCCACTATCGCATAGGTCACGAGGGAGACTCGAGAACCCACATGTTGTCAGCCGGATTAGAACCGAGCCTAGACAACTCCAAACGGCACCCGAAGTCCGGCCAACTACTCTGTAAGCTTTCAGAAGTAGAAATTTTATACGCACTATTGCGGTAAGGCATTTATAAATAGATAGTAAACTGGACGTCCAGTGAGGCCAAATGAATGAGCATAACTCAACAATGAGTTAATCATGTGTAAGTATGAAAGGAGTAATCATCAAAGCATAGTCAAAAAGTCAATGTGTATAATTGGTGGTATCAAATAAGGTTTTCTGGTCATAGACCAAGATCATGTAATAAACTGCCAGGCAGTGCAATGTATCATATGAGAGGATGACGCCCAAGATATATGCAAAATGTCATGATTAAAAGTAAACATGTAAATATGTCACATCGATGCAAGAACTCACAATAATAGGCTAAAAGTAGTCTTCAAGTCGCAAAACCATCAATAAGTACTTTTAAAGCTCGAATTCCGCCCTTAACTTCTCAATTGGGCAACCGAACCTTCTTTCGAGTCCAAACCTATCAAACAATGATATTTAAGGTATTTATAAGCTTATTGTAGCATATCATAAGGTTTGGATGTCAATTGAGATGTTTAAATGTTCACGATTTGAGTTATCGGATTCTAATAACACGTTGTGTATTTTGATAGTTTTTATGGACCTTTAGGTAGTAAGTGATGTAAATTTATAAGTTACATAAGTGTATAGTGATTACATAAACTTATATTAGCTTTACAAGGCTTAAAACATGAGTTTTCAAGTGAACAAAGGCTCGACTTGTCGAGTCATATGAGCAACTCGCCGAGTCCGATAAATCGGAGCAATTTTCCACATTCCAGTATGGTCGACTCGACAAGTCATGAGGGGCGACTCGCCGAGTCACCATCAGGTCTGCACTTCCAGGCTTGATTTTCATGCTCTGTCCGAAACTTCCTTCACCTCCTGCTCGTTTTCAACATCTTATAAACCAAAATAACTAATTTTCACACCTCCTTTATTTAGTATAAACATGTTTTAACATATATAACATAAGAATTCAACCATTTCATCACTTAATCCTTTGAATAATCTTAAACAAAACCAAACTCAAGTTTTGAAGGAGTTTCTTTGATTTCTTTGTTTACTATTTCAGAACCTTTAGAAGAACCTATTTACTTACAATTAAGCTTCCTTACATCATCCTATTTGGATATACCATTGTTCACCATATGAACTACTAAGTTAGGGAGGAAAGGAAAATAAACATATGCATATACTCCAAACATAATTATGATGTTACCTTGAGTTTACTAAGGTGTTGTTTGATTGCATAAAAAAGTAAACTGTCTGATATCTGATTCGATTTATGATTGATGAGAGGTGGTCCTGATACAATATTGAGACATTATAAGAGAATTCAAATAAGTCTGTCTGTTTTATGAATTATCTGATTCTGTTATTTTTATTAATTTTTACATATTCATTCTCAAAACCAAACATATATCATTGATTGAAGTCAAATATCAAGTAACAATAATATCATTGAATCAAAGTGATTCATGTAAACATTTAAAAACATTCAAATAGCATTAACAATATTTAAGTAATAAACCAATTCAAGATTATAAGTTATAATCAAGAAACATAAATGCATCCAAGAAACATATAACCAACATGCTTTCAAAAATAAAGTAACAATTCAAGTTTATAAGGTTACGTTTATTAACTTCCAAATAACCAAAGTTTATAAGTTATATAGATATGTTATTGAAAAATATTAAATTTTATCAAAAATTGTTGAAATATTTCTCCTTATAATAAATACAGGTAAGGGGTAGGGTAGAAGTGGGTAGGTTGAGGGTGGGGTGAGGTAAAATAGCGTAGGGTAATGGTCCAGGGGTAGGGTGGTGGTAAGGTAGGGTAGGGTGGTGGTAAGGTATGGGTAGGGTGGGTAGGTTGATGGGTAAGGAGGGTGGGTAGATTTGAGGGGTAAAGGTAGGGTAGGGGCGATGTGGGAAGGTTTGAGGGGTAGGGGTGGGTGGGGTGAGATAGGGGTACGGTGGGGTGGGATAAGGGTACGGTGGGATGGGATGGGCGTAGGTTTGATGGGTAGTGTAGAGGTGGGATATGGTAAGTATGGGAGTGGGGTGGGTAGGGTTGAGGGTGGGGATGTGGATGTGGTCCACATGGACGTGGTGGTATGTAAGTTAAGGGTAGTCGGGTAGGGTGGGGTGAGGTGGTTGAGGGTAGGGTATGTTGAGGGTGGGGTGGGGTAGGGGTTTAGGGCAGGGTAGGGTAGGGGTAGGATAGGGTGCGTGAGCTAGGGTTTGGAGTAAGGGTAAGGGTGGGGTGGGTGGGGGGAGGAGAGGCATTTTTTTGTGTTATAAGTGGTAATAAGAAGCATATCAAAGTCTGATCGTGATAAGACATGATAAGAGTTTTTTGACTCTTATGTCTTCTACATATCAAACACACTTATCATTATTTTTCTCTTACCGAATAAAAGGTCAGAGCCTAATAAGTGCTATCAAACACTGCCTAAGCTTCAATACCTTTTAGCAATTTCTTAGCCAAAAATTTGCAGGAATTTTCCAGCCCTAACCCTTGGTCTCTCTTTTCTCCAATACATGAATTTGAAGTGTGAAGGTGAAGAATGGAAAGGATGGCCACAATTGGAGGTTTTGTGACCCCTAATTGGTCAACATCTTACACAACACCCCCCCCCCCCCCCCTCTTTAGTCCTTATGGTTCTAAAATTTAGTCACCACACTTGCATTCCTCCCATTTTAGACTACCAACCTTCACATATAAGCTTAGGGTGCTTGTTCCTTAAGCTTTAGAGGTTGTACCTACTTGTATGAATTGTTGTTTACAAGGGGTGCAAGGCATAATACAAGTAAATAAAATTTATGGCCAACACTTATCATAATTTTCATGATTAAGAAATTAGATCATAATTAATTTGGAAATCTACTAAGTTTAATTATTACATTAATTACGGGGGTGTTACAAATATAGATTAGATAAGATAAGATTTGAAAATGAATTTGAATTTAGTTTAGATTATATTGATATTAAAATATATTTTAATTACTTTAGTGACCCACGTATTACGTAGATATTTTTAATAAAACTTATTAACGTAAAACACATATAAATCAAAAGGTAAAAATTCATAAAGTGATAATTATCAGAAATATATAAGAATAGCATTATTGTTAGTCATAAGTATTATTTTTTTAGTTTCATAAATAAATATGAATAGTAGCTACTTTTATATATGTAAATTTATATAGTTTAATTTATATAATTTGATTTTTAAAATTAAATAAAAATGATGTAAAATATGTTTTGACAAATTATATTTTCATTGTCAAATATTTAATAAATTTGTATAATAATAATGAGATAAACATATAAAATAATTTTTAATTAAATATATTGATAAATATAATATTTAGACATATTATGTTTAATAAATTAGTGTCTAAATAAATATATAGATTTGTCAATCCAGATTTAATTTTTAAATTTATAAGTGTTGTTTATCTTTTATTTCAAAAATAAAAAGTTGTGTTTATTTTATATGATAAAATGTGAAAGCGACACGCATACCTTAGATGTTCTCAATTAGATTAGTTAGATATATAGATAAGCATTGATAATATAATATTTACATTTATATTTAAATTAACTTAAAATTAAAGCAAACCTAAAAATGCATCATTGAGAGATTGCCATGTGTCAATTTGTATTATGTTTTATTATATACTAGGTTATTACCCATGTATTACATGAGTTGATTTTAGAAATTGATATTTATATATATGTAAAATATAATAATTCTATGAATAATAAAGTTTGATTAATTTTAGTTAGTTAGTTATTAAATTAATCCATATTAGATTTACATAGATTTGATTTGCTTTAAGATTTAAATATAAAATCAGTAAATGACGTGGCAAAAGGAGAGAGCGACATGTGACAAATTCAATAAGAGCACGCCATGTGTCAAATTCAATGAGAGCATGCCATGTGGCATTTAGTTACTCTTTTAATAGTATAGATAGAGATAGATATACTAGTTTATCGTATTACGTGAATACTTTTTAATAAAAAACTGTTAGATAAAATGTATCTAAACTTGTAATTAAATCACATAATGTTAATTTTTATAGAAAATAAAATATAAGTACATTTATTTGTCATATATATTATTTATATATCTTTTTAAATATTCATGAACAATAGTAAATTTTTAGCATTATTTTAAAGTTTTTATTTCTAAATTTAAAAATCTGTAATCGATATAATTTGAAATTTTAAGTTTCGTAAAACATAATGTGTGTGTATGTGTATGGAATCATTGCAGAACCTAAATTTAGTGTAGAACCGTAAATACAAAATCATCCACGGATTAGATTAGTCAAATGGTCTTGAATAAAATGATCACGTGTGAAATTAGTGATAAAAAAGATTAGTATTATTGATATTTTAAAAATGAAAAAATTGGCAATAACAAAAAGATTGACATTAGCAAACAAAGATTCTATTTCTTTAAATTAAAATAACATTAATATGATTAATTTTTAAATCAAAGAATTATACTATAAAAACAAGAATTTTATACTATTTAAAACGAGACTGGTCATGATATATATTTTTTCAAAAAAATTTAAGTGCTTATTTTTCGTAAATTTTTTTTTACCCAGACCACTATGCAATATAGCATATCAAGATCATTCAATGTCAAAGTAACAATTTATACATTAAACGTCGAAGTAATACTATATATCATATACGCAACACTGCGTATACATTTAATGTTAAAATAGTCAAAATGATGGTAAAAAATATTAGTTAAACTTGGTAAGCTACCATTAATTTAATGTTGATTACATTTTACCATCTTATCGCTAGTGTTATATTTTAATATTATGGTGTAGATTGGTACTATAGTTTTGTACTAAATTAAGTTTCCTTGAACAATCAACTTTTGGATTCACACTTTCCATCATCATTCGTGTTTGATGTTAGTTAGGAAGAAGATGAAATTGCAAATACACACATACATTTTTAAAACATGAAAGGATTGTTACCTTGTGTTTGCCTAACTTGATGGCACAACGAACTCTAAAATCTCTTGCCAAAACCACCAGATGTTCCAGCCCTATTTGCTCTCCAGTGGTGCAGGAAATAGAAGATTTGACTCCTTTAAACCTTAAACTCAATCTTACTTTCATTTAAGCATTTTGACCCATATGTATGCTTGGTTCCCTTGTACAACAAGCTTTAAGAGCTTGTACATATTTGTATGGAATTCAATTTACAATAGTTAATGCATGTGGTACAAGTTGGTGAATCATGTAGCTAATAACTTTCATACTAATCATAATAAAACATTGAAATATAATTTATTTGGTAATTTTATTAATTTAATTATTACATTAATTTGTGAGGACGTTATATTAAGATCTTTGTTATCTGTATGTAAATAATTCTATTTCTAATTATAAAAAAATCTACAAAATGACAAATATATATATGTTAAACGAGTTATTCGAGTACCCGAATAAACATGAATCCTACACGTAAACGAAACAAATTACTTATTCAGGTATCATTTAAACCGAATAAGAAACCCGAAAACTGAATATCTCGACCCATTTAACCCGACTAAGGTTCAGTTTGCATGGGTTACTCGAGTCCAGTTATTTTACACACCCCTAGTATTCATGGGAACTTGGTAAAATGACTCAAACCTTAAAAAAGATTAAATTTATAACATCATTGAAATCATAATATTAAATTTATAACATCATTTGAAGTCATAATATGTAACATTTGTGTGGTGCAGTGAGTTTGAACTTAAAAAAAAATCCAAACTAGGGCTCAAATGAACCTTAGAATATCTGGGAGTGTTTTAGCATGTTTTATATGTTAAATACGAGTCATATAGTACTTATATATGAGTAGTAAAAGTTTTCAATAGGTGGTAGAAGTGTTTTGGTGGTTGTGAGCATTAAACTCGTAAATCATAAATCGCAGGTCGCGGGTCGACTCAACAAGCCGCCTTGCTGAGTCGGTGAGTCATTGTCGGCTCGTATGATTTCAGCCCAAGTCTTGAACTTCGGATAAGCCAAAGGTCCAAGCTTCGGATGGGTAAAATTTCATATATGGCATGACCCTATGTGATATGAACATCATGAGTCTGAATTTGAAAAGGGGTTCGAAGTTAGGTCGACTCGGCGAGTCGGTACCAGTTCTTTATATAGGCCGATTATAAGGCCACTTGACGAGTCACTCCATGTGACTGGGTGAGTCAAATGATTATGTCTAAAATTTTCATTTTTGATTTAAAGACCCAAAGTTAAGATATTATACACGAGTAACCTTTAAAATGAAATAATATAAAGGGTTCAGAAGTTTGAATGTAATTCCATACTTCATAGAGTCCCGAAATGAATTAAGTATTTCAGTTTGGACTAGAATCATTGTCGCAAAACGTTTATATGGCATTTAACATTGTAAAACTCATATTCACATCATACGAACCTATTGTAGGTTACTTGGTTTGTTGAGACCATCTCAGAAGTGTTAGTCTTATTTGGGTCCGTTATAACTTGGTTTAAAGATTGAATGATTTCTATTCCAACTACTGTGAGTTTTAACATTAATATAATTATTTTGCATACCATGAATTGCATGCTATTGCTATCCATATCTTTATATCTTATTATTTACATGCTTTGCCATCATACATTTGTTGTTTTCACATTTATCACTCGGTTGATATATATTGTATTGATATTCGCATTATTTGAGATCTTTGCAGAGAAAATAAATTTGTGGTGCTGTGGTAACATAGCGAAATCATAACAGTAAGCCCGTGGTGCTGTGGTAAACGTTGTTCATATTATCATATGTAAAACAACAAGTTTTGTGGTTTTGTAGTAACCGAGCAGCATATTGTAAAATATTTGTTCGGTAAGCCTGTGACGATTTTGGTAACAGTAATGTGATAGTTAAATGACTTTGTGTCTTTAACTTATACACTTCTTAATATAACATTGCATGACATCATTCATATATTATATTATATATTAATCTAAAAACTTACTAAACAACTATGTTGTTAACCTTTAGTTGATTTATCTTTCACGATCAGATAAGATCAAAGGCCCGACCAGGCCATTTCGTTAGACATCATTTGCAGCAAGCGTAGTAGCTCCGTCATTTTGATGATGCTCGAGGACACATGAGTACTTTCCTTTTTGTACACACGTGGATGAACATAGTTCCTACCAATAACGTATAATTTATTGTATAAAACATTAAACTTTACTTACATTATTTACCGTCGAGTTTGGATTTTTTTTTTTTTTGTGATGCCAAGCATACCAAAGCAAAATTTACCTCTAGTAAAAACAATTTGACATTATTGTTCAAAACAAATATTTTAGTGTTGGAATTTCCAAATCTAGACCCCGGGACGGCAGGGGACACTTACTCCTTACGTGACCCCACACACACACACACAATTCGTAGAACTCAAATTTCATCCCTTCCCCAACATTCCCCCAAATCCCCCTCTTTCTCTTTCTCCATTTTCAAATTGGGGGAAAATTATACAATCCTCAAATTTCAAACCGTTCTTCTTCTCACACACTACAAGTTACAGACTTAGATTTGATCGTGTTTTGTATCCATATACATATACTTATACATCTCATATAATTCGTATTAATGTCGGAAGAGGAGAAGTTATTGAAGGAGGCGAAGAAGTTACCATGGGAGGATCGATTGTTACACAAGAACTGGAAGGTTCGTAATGATGCCAACATTGACCTTGCCGCCCTCTGCGACTCCATTACCGATCCTAAAGATCCTCGCATTCGTGAATTAGGTTAGTCAGTTTCGTTTCTTATTAGGGTTTTTTTGGTTAATCGTGTATTTTCCCCACTTTTTGGTCATCGTAGATCTAAGTTCCTTTGTTTCTAATCTCGATCCGTGTAATGTGTGTTGAATATTGTTGCATTTTGATCAGGGCATTTTTTTAAGAAGACGGTTGCTGATTCGAACGCACCCGTACAAGACAAGGCGCTTGATGCCCTGATTTCTTACTTAAAAGCCGCAGATGCTGATGCTGGAAGGTTTTACCCTTTTTGCTTTTGTTTGTGATTTTGATAAATTGTGTCAAGTACATTAAAAGCAGTCCGATAAATTGTGTTAAGTACATCAAAAAGAGTCTCTCTGGGATGAATTTGACGTATCTATTAATTGTGTTTGTCTGAAGTGTACAATATGTCAAAAAGTGTCTTAGGAGTTCATTACAACCAGTCATCTGTAGTGTTGTTCTCCTTCTATCATGTTTGTTTGTCAGTGAGTCTGACAAAGTTCACATTATTTTATATGAATTTGCTTAAATTATAGAAAAGTTATATAGCTACGTTGGTATTCTGTAGTTTATAGTCTAGATGGTTGAACCAACTAGATCTAAACTTCAATTGCAATTGATTTGCTTAGCTTTCTTTAAGACATTGATGACGACCTTAATCTATGTTAAGGGAGGGTACAAGGAATGGAAAATGGTCATTGCATATCAATCATGAATTTAAAAGGCAGATTGGCTTTCATCCTTGAAATCAGAATGCGGACTCTAATTGTGAAATGGAGGATATAGTACTTAGCACTTATCTGGAACTAATATGCTGGCCATATTGAATTGCATTTTGTGTGAGGACGTTATTATGTGTTGGTGTAGGTATGCCAAGGAAGTTTGTGATGCAATTGTGGCAAAATGCCTTACGGGGCGGCCAAAGACAGTGGAGAAGGCACAAACAGTGTTTATGCTTTGGGTGGAGTTGGAGGCAGTGGATGTATTTCTGGTATGTTTGATGTAGAAATTTTGCATATTTTGAGTTTGAAGTCAACCTATCTTTATCTCCAATGCAATTTTTTGGTGACTTTATGGTTTAGAGATGTTCACCAAGTTTTGTGCTAGAATTTGCTAGGGAATGGTTGTATAAAGTCATTATTCTGTCACAACAGGAAATGTCTTATGGTATCATCTGGTTCTTCATTCAAATGGAAGACTATTGTTGACCACATTGTTTTTAACAACAACAAATCCTTTATCCCAAACTTGTAAGGGTTTGCTATAAGTAAAACTGAAGAAACTTTATATATGATGCTAGGAGAGAAGCATAATAGTTAATGCCAAGGGGTTTTGGGATATGTGTCACTTCCTGTAGAACTTACCTTTTAACTTTGGTGCCTTGGTGGATGTTGTTGAGAAAATTACATCCTCGTACAAATACAGTACCACACACGTAAACACAATGATGATGGAAAAGTAAAGCTTACAAAAAAAGAAAGCACAAGATGTATGTGGGTTGGTTTTAAGCAAGGGTATTCAGAATTTCTATTTGAAAATTCATAATCCGAATCAATTTCGGATTGATTATCCGGTTATTCAAAATGCTGAACCTTTTTTTAAGTAAAAGTTGAAATAAAATTGAATATTCAAATTTGTAAAATGGTGTACATATATTCGAAGACACATAAACACATCACAAAGGAATTATATCTGTAGTTTCTTTACTCAGAACTATTAAACTCACGACACAAAAAACTAAAATACATATAACTATTGAGTAACAAGTACTTAAATTGAGTGAAAACTAAAAACCACACTTTAGTCAATGTCAAAATAGTAAAAGCTCAAAATTTTGATTTCCGGATATTTGAATATCTGATAATTTGGATTTCAGTTCGGATTATATTAAATGATGGATCAGATTTTTGGATCAGTACATGTATTTGAAGGAAAAAAAAAACACATCTCAAAGGAGTTATATCCAGAGTTTCTTTACTCAGAACGATAAAACTCACGACACAAAAAACTAAAATACATATAACTATTAAGTAACAAGTACATAAAACGAGTGAAAACTAAAATACACTTGAGTCAATGTCAAAAAGTAAAAGCTCAAACTTTTGATTTCCAGATATTCAAATATCCTAAAATTTGGAATTTCAGTTTGGATTATATTAAATTTTGAATCAGAATATTTCTGAACGTCCCTAGTTTTGATTTCTGATTAGGGTTCAAGTCTCATAGGAATATATTATAGGCACTTATACATGGTTCGGAAAATACTGCATGGCCTAAAATAAAACTTTCTTCTAGTGGTGTTGCTATTTTAACCCCCAACGAGCAATGTTGCAAAACTTGCTAGGTGCTAGTCGGCCGCCGACCGAGGACTAGTGACTAATCGGCCTAGGCGGGGAGTAGTCGCATTGAAATCTGAATTTTTATATGCAAATTTCAGAATTCTGAATATAACATGTTCATAAATACTCAAATATTATCACATTTTGAAGCTATAAACTTCCAAGTTTCTACAAAGGTAAACATTATTATCAGAATACCAATGCTATCAACGAATGAAATCAAACATCAAGTAATCTGACTATTGAATACTTTTAATTGCATTAGTGGTGAAGTGTATTTTGATGACTAATTTGGCCGATTACATGAATATCGTGGCTCCGGCCGACTAGTGCCTAGTTGCCAATTAATCGGCCGACAAGGCTGATTTTTACAACAATGCCAATGAGGTGCTGGGTCGTCCTCTAGCTTTTGCTTTATAGTGCATATTGACCATCATGACCAATCAGATTTCACAACCTAAAAGGCTTGTAGATTACGTGATACTTCTAATTTTTTTGCACATGATTCAGTCCCCCCACCCCGCCTTGCCTCGTCCCACACACACTCACACACACCAACAAGACTCATGCCATGTTACCAAACGCTCCCCTGACGTGACATCACAATTTCTACTTACGGTTTTATTCTCTTTTCTTAGTAAGAAACAGTTTATGTAACTAGATTTTTGACCACTGATAAAGGTTACCAGGTGAGTGTTTTTTCTATAGGAAGTGTTTGCAAACAACACATCATAAGGTATACATAGTTTAAGATTTTATATTTTTCATTCTTATCATGGTACATTAAAACTGCTCATAGAAGTTTTGAAATATTCTCCATCTCTATCTACATGGCTATTAAGATCACCTCCTACAAAGTACTCTATGTTGTTTCAAATATGGCTCCTATAGTTTTTACACTTTTACTCAAATCTTTAGGAATCATGCACTAATGTCATTTATACCACCAGTTTAACTAATAGTTTGGTTAACTTGGTTCAATTTTCTGAGCCTTTAATCAAATGCATCATTTTCTAAACTCTCGTCTAGTGTAATACTTCCCTCACTCCATCCGCGATGTAACTTCTCATGAATAGTGTAACCTAAATGCCAATGCTCTCTATTTTAGTTCTTCACCTGTCCATCTACTTTCTTGAATACATGCAATGTTGAGACTTCTACCAATGAATTTGATTTTCTGGAATGATATTTAATTGAGGACAACCTCTTAAGATACATCATGTAGTTGCTTTTAGAATGGAAACGACATAAACCTCATAAATGCTTCGTGATTGCTATTACAACACCATGACCGACTTCGGCTTTGAAATTGTGAAAATTGTGTTTTTTTGGTCTTGAAGCTAAGCAATTGCTAAAGTAACGAGAAATTGTGTTGAAATAAAGTTTCAGATGTTTTGTCTACAATTTAAGGCTTTAAGCATGATTGAAGGTTGAATATCATGTTGTGCATCATAATGATAGTATCTCAAAGTTCTTGGACGGTTAACACATATCATTTTGGTTGCATCACACCCTTTCTCATATATGTGTGTTTGTGATATGCATGCGTATGATGTTAAGGTCACTTATAAGAAATTTTACAACACATGAATTGCAAAGCAGGTGATAGAAACTAGAACTCAAAACTTGAAATAAGAAGCTATGAATGTAAGGAGAAATTGAAATTGAAATATAGTATTGAAATGATTAAAAAACAAATCAGAAAGAGTAGCCACAGAATGGTCCACCCTTCTGCCCAAGCTGAAATAGCCGATCAGGAACTGGAACTCTTCTGCCAAGCTGAAAAGCTTTCCTCACAAAATATGAAAAATACTCAGATATCCTCTCTTACCTAGATCTGTTACTATATATTATTCTCTCTCACTCTCAGTATGCATAACAACTTAGAGCATGTCACCCTACACCTGTCCTCTAAACCATATTCTGTTGTAACTTCCCAAGGCTTGGTTTGATTGGTTGATCAGCCAATAAAGGCTTAGTGGACTCATTTCCTTCAATAGAGTAACGACCCATTCCTTATCAATACCACCGTCTTGAAAAGCAGGCTTGTCCTTAAGCCTGAAGTTTGGAAATTGGCTTTCAACAGCAGAAAACATCCTTCCACGTAGCTTCTGCAAGGAGACCATCACCCCACTGGATTAATTCGTGTTGGATCGGTGGTCCCTTCCGAGATATCATACGAGTAGTCAAGCATTGAGTAGGATGAGAAGGAGCTGCAGAACCCATTAAAGTCAGCTGAGTGGAGTTTAGAGTGTCATTGCCCACAGCATATAACGGAACAAATTGACCGTCAAGCCATGATTGTGAAGAGTGGACTGATGTAGGAGATGTTATCCCCTGGAATTGAACTATAACCCCTTGGTCCCAAAATTTCAGTCGTTGTGTTTTCCAATTGACAATAACGTCTCCCAGAGTACCCAACCATGCGACTCCCAAAACCATGTTTAGTGGTCCTAACCATAGTTACCTAATTCGCGGTACGATCCGGTACGGGTACGCGGTACGAAATCGCAATTCGCTAGGTTCCTAAAATTCGGTACGAAGGGGGGTAGGCTCATTTCGGTACGTTCCGGTACGATGTACCATATAATGCGGTACGGTGTACCATATAATGAGGTACGATGTACCATATATTATATATTCTTACTTATTAGTTATTACTTTGTTACTATAATTTAAAAGACATAATAAACTTACAAATTAAAACATAAACTTGATTTAGGAAATGGCAGCAGTAGCCAATCACTCAATTAGAAATTAATAGGAAAGGAATTAGGATTTAGGAAATGGCAGCAGTAGCCAATCACTCAGTTAGAAATTAATAGGAAACCCAGCTGGCAATTAAGCAGCAGGTGAAGGAAACAAGCGGTTTATTATAGAAATTCGAAAAGGGAGTCGAATTCGAACAGTCGATTATAGAAACAAGCAGTCTGTGGCCTCTTGAGCGAAATTCGAACAGTCAATTCGAATTGGGTCTGATCGGTTCGAATTGGGTACACGAGTTTCACTGATTGAACACGCAGAATTGCACACGAAACGAACACGAATTTCTTTAATTGAAAACGCAGAATTGCACACGATTAGAACACGAATTAAACGAATTGAATTCGATTTGGGTTACCGAATTGGACGGCGATCGGAACGCTATCGAATTGCGATTCGGTTCGTGGCGATCGGAACGGAATTCGCGGCCTCTTGAGCGAATTAGGTAACTATGGTCCTAACTCGCAGACGAAAGCGTCAACTACACAAGAGAAAGAGCCAATTTTTATTGCAATTTCCAAACATTGTTCGGTAAGTAAGACATGAGAACCATTCCCTAGTCTGACCGCGAGAGGTTGTGTGGGTGTAATTGTGAGACCCAAGGCTAAAACAAGTCGTTTGGAAAGAAAATTGTGTGTTGCGCCACTGTCTATCAAAATTAGCAATGGAAACCCACACAATTCACCAATCAGTTTGATTGAGGAAGAATCAGATGATAAGGCCTCAAGAGCATGAAATTTACCAACCACATCGGTTTCATGTTCCATTACTATCTGTGCACAATGAATCTCGCCGTCATCTCCGATTTCATCACCATCAGCAAGTAGCAAAACTCGAAGTTGTCCTTCAATACATTTATGTTGTGGTGAGTACTTCTGTCCGCAACTGAGATACAGACCCTTTCTACGTCGTTCATCCCATTCATGTTTAGTTAAGTGACGAACGTTAGAATTGCTAGTAACGGAATTAGGTTTAGATGCGTCTATTGTATGTATCTGGGCCTGAGTACAGGGGGGGAAATTGGGCTTAAAGGGCTGAGTATGCTGATAATTAGAGAGAGTGGACTTATTTGGTAGTGGGCCAAGGTCGTGTGGGTTATATCTCCAAGAGTGGGCTTGAGAAGATCCCCTGGTTTTGTTATTCCAAGGTAACCTAGTCTTTGGCTCTTCTTCCGAAACGTTGGTGGCCACTGCTACGTGACGAGCAAAATCCATGGCTTGGTCACAAGACGATGGATTCAATGCCCTAACCCAGTTCTTGACTTCGCTTTTTAAACCTCGCAAGAACATTCCAATCGATTGTGCCTCAGATTGGTCTGGAATTAGGGCAGACAATGCCTCAAACTCCTCTATGTAGGTTTCAATATCATCCTCTTGGTACAGAGACCCAAGAGCTTCATGAGCATTATGGAAACGGGTACCACCGAAACGGGTCATCAATTTATCACGAAAGAGAAGCCAAGTAGTTTGGGGGTTTTTAAACAAGAGATTGGTGAACCAGTTAAGAGCGATACCAGTCATGCACATCTGTGCCAAGTGCAATTTTTGATCAAGAGGAGTTTTGTTCACCTGAAAATAGAGTTCAGCTTTTGTAATCCAACCACGAGGGTCGGTACCGTCAAATAATGGGAGTTTCACCTTAGGCAGAGAGAAGAGAGAATCATCAAAATGGTGTTCTCTGAAGAAATCTTCCAAACTGCCACCGTGGAATTTGCCACCAGATCTAGAACCAGAACCATTGTCAACAAAAGGGGATGAATCATCAGTGTAGGAGGGTCATTTACCTTGCTGCTTAAGAATATTTGAGAGCAGCTTTTCAAGTGAAGCAGGGATACCATTGAGGCATTGATGGTATCTTGCATAGAATTAACAGAGGTAGAGAGGGACTGCAATTGAATGGAGAGTTGCTGGATTTTATCATCCTGGGCATCAATACGAGATTGCAATCTGGTGGTGGCAGGAGGATATGGCTGACCCATGGAAGAAGGAGAAGACCGGCAATGGAACCAATTGATAGAAACTAGAACTCAAAACTTGAAATAAGAAGCTATGAATGTAAGGAGAAAAACTGAAATTGAAATATAGTATTGAAATGATTAAAAAACAAATCAGAAAGAGTAGCCACAGAATGGTCCACCCAAGCTTAAATAGCCGATCAGGAACTCTCCTGTCAAGCTGAAAAGCTTTCCTCACAAAATATGAAAAATTCTCAGATATCCTCTCCTACCTAAATCTGTTACTATATATTATTCTCTCTCACTCTCAGTATGCATAACAACTTAGAGCATGTCAGCCCTAAACCTGTCCTCTAAACCATATTCTGTTGTAACTTCCCAAGGCTTGGTTTGATTGGTTGATCAGCCAATAAACGCTTAGTGGACTCATTTCCTTCAATAGAGTAACGGCCCATTCCTTATCAGCAGGGGTGTAGATTTTAGTGTATATGCATCTTTCATTTGCACTATCTCAATATGTGCAAAAGAATGTAAAACGACAGGCTTTCACTCTATTAATGCAATGCAACAGTTTGGATATACAATGACTGATTATGGATACAGAGCCTTTTTTCTTGGGTTATATGATTCTGCCCCTATTTTACATACCTACGTCACTCATAATGATAAGAGGGTATTACTACATTATTGGTGCTTTATTATTTTCTTGATGCTAACTCATTTTCTGTATGCATAGTCTTATATCATTTTTTAAACAGTGGTGATTATTTGTAACTATTTTTATTTTTTTTATTGCATCGTTTGTTGATAGGATGCTATGGAGAAAGCAATAAAAAACAAAGTTGCTAAAGCTGTTGTTCCAGCCATAGATGTCATGTTTCAGGCCTTAAGGTCTGTTTTGTTTTATTATCCGGAAGATTCTTATTTTTTTGTTATTTCCCTGCCATTTATAATATTGAAATATATTTTGCCCGTGCCAGTGAATTTGGTTCAAAGATTGTGCCGCCAAAGAGAATATTGAAGATGCTTCCAGAACTCTTTGATCATCAAGATCAAAATGTCCGTGCTTCATCTAAAGGGCTAACACTTGAGCTTTGTCGTTGGATTGGTAGAGACCCTGTTAAATCCATACTGTTTGAGAAAATGCGGGATACAATGGTATGTTGAGAACTTATTATTGCTAGCACTTGTTTAAGCTCTGAAAAAAACTAATAATTGCTTTTTTCTCCCTTTTCTAAGAAAAAAGAATTGGAGGCCGAGCTTGTTAATGTCACGGGGGCTGCTAAGCCTACTCGGAAAATTAGGTTTGTGACTTTTTTAACTCAGAAGCTTGTATCTTGTAAGCTAAAAGATTATAAACAGCGAATTCTATAAGTTTTTCTTTCTCATTGTATGGACTATGGAGTCATCTGTGATCTTATTTGTTTTTATTAATTTACTTGTGAGAGCAGCTTATCTTTGTGTTTTATGCAATTAAACGGGATGAGAAACAGGATAAGGGCTGGAGTCTTATAAATGTGTTAATGTTCAATGTGACTTTTCGAAGTACAGTAATATACATATTAAAGCCTGGCTATTACTTTTCAAGGAACTCTCAATGTCTCAGAGGTATCTTCTAGAGCAATTAACATTCACCTTACTGTCGTATCCTTGTAAAAGGGAAGATGTTAAAAAGTACACACTTCTGATAAGGCTATGTAAATCCACATTTCATACGTGGTATGGCCTTTTTAATTTTTTTTAGGTTGCCTGCCCATAAATCTCATGGTGGGTGTGACTAGTCAAAAAGGGAGAGCAAACTATCGTGTAATCTAAATATCTTGTAATTGGACAACTAGTAACCCAATAACTTCTTTTTAACACAATTTGTTGTAATGCTTTGTTCTTTCACGTTTTTAAGAGGGAAATTGAGTCTTATGTACCTTGTTGTTAGTATTGTCTAATCTGTCACTTTGAGATCATCACATTTGAATAGAGTTTAACATCTGATTGTGGTAGTTCATCATTATTTATCATTTCTAGAACTAATCGACTCATATGCTGTGGCTTGATCATTTATAGTTGTGGATGTCTTCCTCTTATCATTAGTTGGGCTACACTAGGTTGATGCATGAAATATTTTGTTTTGGCATTTAGAAGCTCTTTTGATAGCGAGAGATGTCTGTATTTACTAATTAGTTTATTAATAGGAAATTACAAAAATTGTTATGGATGTTTTTCCCCCCAAATTTTGCCAGATCTGAGCAAGACAAGGAACCAGAACAGGAAGTTGCGTCTGAGACTGCGGGTTCTGGGCCTTCTGAAGAAGCTGCTGCGGAGGGTACGTGATCATCTTAAACAAATTGCTATATTATTTCACTTGCCTGGTTAATATAATAATGTTGATGGGTCATTGAGTCATTCTCTTGAATAAGGTGAAATATCTGTGATAGACTGGAAATATGCCTACTCCAGTGGGGAGCCAAGTTTGCTTCTGGTTGAACTGGATTCTTACTGACAAACATAAGCTACATTTTTATAATATTCTTTTAATGAATTAGATTCGGCTAACTTTTCTTAAATTTTATCACAGATTTTAGGAACTCCACCTTAACCTTTTAAACGATTTCTCACACTTTTCGTTGATGATTAATGTTAATTGAAGTATGCACGGAGATTCGAGAATGGTTTATACTTTATAAACATGTATTAGATGGTCATGGTATTTGCACTTAAGGGTTGTTTGTTTACTTCTTAATGGAATCATTAAGAAGTCATTCAAAGGTAAAATGACCTCTTAATGATTCCATTAAGGTGTAAACAAACATGGCCTTAGTGTTGGGTAGATTTAAACGTTCCAGGTTGTCTATTCTACATGAAAGCACAAAAATAGAAATTATTAAAGCAGTGTACATCATACTTAAATACATGATGAAACTTGTGCTTAGTTTCTAGTATATGTTGCAAAGGGTATTGTATGTTTACAAGGGTCAACTTGTGTAGGTGTACATTGTCGTTGGGAACACAGAGAATAAAGTTTTTATGGATGGATAATGTGTATGCTAATATTATGACTGTGTGCCAGTTCCTCAGGAAATAGATGAATATGAACTCGTTGACCCTGTTGATATCTTAACACCTTTGGAGAAGTCAGGGTTTTGGAATGGAGTGGTCAGTTCTCCTACTCTGTCTTATAAATACTTAGCAACTATAAATTTATTTTTGTTGTCAACGTCTTCTAATATCATACTTATGGTACTTTGTCTTTCCAGAAAGCTACTAAGTGGTCTGAGCGGAAAGAGGCTGTTGCGGAATTGACTAAGCTTGCTTCTACAAAGAGGATTGCTCCAGGAGATTTTACAGAAATATGCCGTACCCTGAAGAAGGTTTTGAAAAGAACTATCTTTACTTCAGTTTTAGTCGATTATTCTGGAAGATGATGGAACTGTTTGTGATGATTTAAGTGATTGGGAGTGTTAAATGTGACTTTAATCGGTAGTTATTAGCTGCTACCAGATTCCAGTAGCCTAAATATAGGGGCTGGATTAATTCATTTTGTATCAGATTTCATTGTCATATTCTCTCAATAAAAGTTCCAACAAAACTCTCTCATTTTTCTTCTAAATTCTCTCATTTTGTATCAGATTTCATTTTCATATTCTCTCAATAAAAGTTCCAACAAAACTCTCTCATTTTTCTTCTAAATTCTCAACAAATTGGTATCAGAGAGGTTACGATGATTCACGCTCCTACGATGATTCACGCTCTGATCATTCATCCTATCGATCTTCTTGACCGTTTCCTATCATTTGATTCAGGCGATCGTTTTCTAAAATTCGTTCAATCATTCTTTGCGATTCATTCCTGCTGTCGATTCTCTCTCTGAATCGAATCTGGAAATCAACAAGGAACAGAGATTACGTGGGCCATAAGTTCAAGGTGGAGTCCTTGAATCAGAAAAAACGACATCAACAATTGGAGATCTTTTTTTGCTCAAGGTGGAGGTACGACATTGCTGTTAAAGGTCTGTTACAACAAGGTTCCAGTCGAGTTTTTTGAGATTATTGTTTTCTTTCTTGCGATCAAATTCCGGGGAAATAGTTTCCCAGCCTTGGAAAGTTTCTAATCTCGTGTTCAAGAATGTATCCACGAATGCTCAAGATCGATAAATTCACGGGAAAGAATAACTTCAGCTTGTGGTGTATAAAGATGAAGGCTCTCTTGAAGCAGCAGGGGATTTGGACCCCTTTGGCTGGTCCGAAGCCAGTAGATATGGCATAATCAGATTATGCACAGCAAGACTTGTTGTCCTTGGCGATGAGGTATTCTATGAAGTTGCTGATGAGGAGACGACTGCCTCTTTGTGGGAACAACTTGAAGGTCTCTACATGGCAAAGTCTTTAACGAACAATTTGGTGTTAAAACAACGTTTGTTCGCACTCCGTATGAAGGAATGTTTGTCTTTGAAGGAACATCTTGACGAGTTGAACTTCATTCTTATGGATCTAAAGAATGTGGAAGTCAAGATTGAAGATGAGGATGCTGCTCTCATTTTATTGGTTTCGTTGCCTCCGTCATACGAAAACTCTGTCAATTCTTTTGTAGTTGGAAGGGATACAATTACAATAGAGGAAGTTAGATCAAGTTTACATTCACGTGAATTACGTCACAAAGCTTCGGGAAGTGGAACCGAAAGCCAATCGATGGGCTTGTCGGTAGTGAATGGGATAGAGGAAGAGAAGAGGCCGAGAGAAAGGAAAGAGTAAGTGGCAAAAGGGAAGAGGCAAGTCAAAATCAAAGGGTAGGGGATCGAAAGCGAGTCCGGAAGATGCATGCCACAAGTGTGGTGAACTTGGACATTGGAAGTATGAATGTCTGAAGAGAAACGACAAAGCGTTTGCGTTCTGAAAATGATTTTGTGCTCACCGTAGTTGACTCGAAATGTCAACAAGAAGATTGGATTCTTGACTCTGGGTGTTCATTACCAACAAGGCATGGTTCGACACTTATGAAGAGGTGACAACGGGGAAAGTTCTGATGGGAAATGATGTCCCATGTAAGGTTGCTGGAAAAGGTTCAATAAGTGTTAAGATGCATGATGTCTTAAAGGTTATATACCAAAAATAGGGACTAATAGACAACACGACAAGTGTACATATTGTTTACTAGTATAGAGATGATAAGAACCGAGTTATCGAACTTGAGGACAATGCAAAATGATGATACTTAAATCGTTGTCAATAATTAGTCTAACTGAAGATACAATTTAATTTAAGAATTAACGAAACAATAATTTAAAAACTCTCAAACAAAACGCTATTAGAATTAAATAACACACTAAGATTAAAAATTCACGATGTTTAATTTCGAAAAATAAATAGTAACCATTCAAGTTTACTCCCACCCTCGCATTAGATGACGAACAAATAAGCACAATATAGGCTAAAAGTTGAAAGAATATAGTCAAGTGTTACAAGTTCCTCTTTCGAGTCACTTGCTTTCACAATAAAAGATTGGAATACTCGAAATTCTCCTAATAATCTAACCAATTAGTTACACATGAACAATACTCGTACAAATCAATTTCTTGAAAGAATGAAATTGACTTGTTAAATATAATGGTAATGCTAGGTGAATCCACTTTCGCAAACACACATATAATGTTAGATTTTCATCTTAAACAAAATATTCTCATTGAAAGAATTCAAAATACATGTACTAAATTTCTTTCACTAATTCTAGCTCAAGCCTAAACGAACCCATAGACAAATTCGTAAAGATTGAATGTATTTTAGATTTCGCTTGTTAACAATCCAATACTCACGAAAAATAGCATGCACATTAAACATCCACCAAGAAATAGTTCAAACAAGAGATTGAAATGCAAAACAACTAACAACCTAGATAAAAGTGTGCATCTAATGTTTGGGGGTTGAAAAACCCGAATGATTACATAAAATGTCTACTCCATAGCCATGGAGGTTAACTCATACAAATAAATAACCATCAAATCCAACATGAACATGAAGAGGAATAGGAAAACTCCCCCAATGGTGATGTGATGTGCAAGAGAAGCTCCAAGCTCCAAAAGAATCTTGCACTAAATGATTAACTCCAAGAATATTCGTCACTAGCAATTTTTGTGCTCTAGGAACCCTAGCCACCACTCTCCTCTTCCAAAATGTAAAAAAGATGCTTAAATATGGCTTCAATCGAACAGGGAGCTCACGGGGTGACCCTTGTTTTGATTACGACGTGACTGACGTAAAACATGTGGACATGTTTGAGTTGAGCAGTGGTCACGGCGTGACAAACTTTCTGTAAGTCTTGTGAACTTCAGCCGCATGTGGTCACGGCGTGACACCTGAGAACTTGGCCAGGATTGCTCATTTTGCCTTACATAGCCCTAAAACACCATAAATTGAAACATGGATCAATAAGCATAAATTTAAGGATAGAGAGCTTAAAAGACGGGATTAAAAGAAAGGATATCGCTTAAATAACATGTGTTAATTAGGCGATATCAATGCATAATGGTGTGGTGCGAACCTTGAGTGATGTACATCACGTACTCGACTTGGAAAAGAATTTAGTTTCTTTGGGAATCTTGGATTCCAAAGGCTTTAAATTCAGCTGTGAAAAGAGGGTTCTTTGGGTGACAAAAGGTGCGCTAGTGGTGAAGAAAGGAGTCAAGAAACGCACATTGTATGCGCTTGAAGGGAGAACCGTTGCAGGGACAGCAACACCGGTTTTAAGTGCTGATAAAACCGAGGCTGATTTGACCCGTCTATGGCATGTGCGATTGGGGCACGTAGGAGAGAAAGGCATGTTAATACTCAGCAATATGGGGCTTTTTGGAGGCCATAAAGTTGCTGAACTTGGCCTTTGTGAACATTGCATTTTTGGAAAACAAAGGAGAATTAGTTTTTCAAAAGGAGTGCATACGACTAAGTCCAATTTGGACTATTTACATGTCGATTGATGGGGTCCTTCGCAAGTTCTTTCCATTGGTGGTGCCCGATACTTTCTCTTGATTATCGACGATTGGAAGACACTTGTTGAAAATCAAGTTGGGAGAAAGATTAAAAGGCTGTGTACTCACAATGGTTTAGAGTTTTGCTCTAATGAGTTTGATCAATTTTGCAAGGATGAAGGGATTGCAAGGCACAGGAATGTGTGCTGTCAAATGCAAGACTCTCTAGAGGTTTTTGGGCCGAGGTGTTGAATACCGTGTGCTACTTGGTGAATAGGTCACCGGCGACGGCTATTGATTGCAAAAGTCCCATTGACGCTTGGTCTGAAAAACCGGCAGATTACACAAATCTGAGGGTGTTTGGTTTCCCTTGTTATTATCATGTGAATGAAGGAAAATTGGAACCAAGGTCTAAAAGGGGGCTGTTTATGGGCTTACGGGGCTGGAGTTAAAGGTTACCCGAATCTTTTCAGTCGATGAAAAGAAGGTACTTCTCGGTCGTGATGTCATATTCGATGAGAGAAGTATGTTGGGTGGTCCTAATAGTCCATTTACTCCAAAAGACCAAGAGGAAAGGGTCTCGGAAGAGGTGGAGTATGAAATAAGTGATGCTGATGAAGAATCTGCTGCTGGAAAGCCCATGTATGCTATTGGACAGCCAAGTAACACAACTCAAGCACTCAAGCACTCAAGCAGATCCTATCGAGTCACCAAATCAGTCCCAAACTATGGAGTTCCGGTCATAGCATTGAACAAGCCCCGGAGACAAGTGAATAAGCCTATTCGTTATGGTTACGATGATATGGTGGCCTATGCTCTTCAAGTTGCCGAAGAAAATGTGAAATATGATGAGCCATCTACTTTTAAAGAAGCAATAGTATCTAAGGAGGCAGATGTTTGCATAGGTGCCATGGGTGAAGAGATGGAGTCTCTTTATAATAATAGTACTTGGGAGTTACTAAAACTTCCAAAAGGCAGGAAAGTGGTGACCTGCAAGTGGATTTTCAAGCAAAAATAGGGGCTGTCAGAATCAGAAAATGTGAGATTTAAAGCTCGTTTAGTGGCTAGAGGCTATAGCCAAGAACAAGGGGTTGACTACAACGAGATATTCTCACTGGTGGTGCGTCATACATCTATTAGAGTGCTTTTAGCACTAGTAACTCAACAAAATTTGGAGCTGGAACAATTAGATGTCAAAACAGCGTTCTTGCATGGAGATCTTGAGGAAGAGATATATATGAAACAACCGGAGGGGTTTGTGGAAAAGAAGATCATGTTTGCAAGCTCAAGAAATCGCTTTATGGATTGAAAGAATCCCCTAGATGGTGGTATAAAAAGGTTTGACAGCTTTATGGTGAGTAGTGGCTTCAATCAGAGTCCCTATGACTGTTGTATATATCATAAGGAAGTAGCTGATGGTTCATGCATATATTTGCTCTTTATTGTCGATGACATGTTGGTGGTAGCCCTGGACAAGGCTGAGATTGTTAAGTTGAAGCAACTACTCAATTCTGAGTTTTATATGAAAGACTTAGGAGCTGCTCAAAAGATTCTTGGGATGGAAATTGTCCGAGACAGATTTGCACATAAGCTTTTCTTGTCACAGAAAAGTTATATTTGAAGATTCTATCTCGGTTTGGCATGGCTTCGGCAAAGTCATTGAATACTCCGTCGTCCGCAAATTTCAGAATTTCAGCGGAATTGGCTCCTCAACAGAGGCTGAAGTGGGAATACATGAGCAAAGTCCCATATTCAAGTGCCGTGGGAAGTCTCATGTACGTTATGGTGTGCACTAGACCGGACATAGCGCATGCTATAAGTATTGTGATAGGAATACTACTATATTAGAAGAATATTCTAGAAAGGGTATTCTAGTAAGAATATTAGGAGTTAGTTAGTGGAGCAAATCTATAAATAAGAGGGTGAGAGGGGGTGATAGGTGTCCAGAATTATTGTTAGGATTTGGTTAGCTCATTGCTTTATTGCTTTGAGAGTTTGAGGGGTCTCCAATCTTGTGATTGTGAGATAGGGATTTTCCCTGGGATTATTATGTGTTCTTCCTTTTCGGTATTTTGTTCATCAATATCAGAATTAATAGACTAATTCCTCTGTTTTCGTCTATTGTCAATATCGAATCCGTATCATATTGTTTCTCGTTACATGGCTTATCCCGGAAAGGAGCATTGGGTTGCCATTAAGCATATTTTTCGATATTTAAAGGGTTCAGCTGATGTGGGTCTTATTTACGAAGGAAATAGAGACTGTGTTGTGGCTGGATTTTCGGATTCAGACTATGCGGCTGATATAGATACACGAAGATCCTTAACCCGGATATGTTTTCACTGTTGGAGAAGGAATAGTGAGCTGGAAAGCAACGTTACAGCCTTTGGTCGCGTTGTCCTCAACCGAGGTGGAGTATATGGTGCTTACCGAAGCAGCCAAGGAAGGAATATGGCTGAAAGGGCTGCTTAGTGATCTTGGATTTCATCAAGTCCAGACTTTGATTTACTGTGACAGCTTAAGTGCTATTTGTCTTGCTAAAGATCAAGTGCATCATGAAAGAACGAAGCATATAGACGTTAGTTATCATTTTCTATGTTGAAAGAAGGATTAAAGTGAAGACCGAAGATAATCCAGCTGATGCACTTACAAAACTAGTAACATTAAACAAGTTTAGACATTGTTTATATCTTCCAAACGTTGATAGGTGGAGGTAGAGTTTGTTGACTTTAGTAGAATTAAAGTCAAGGTGGAGATTTGTTGAATGTGACTTTAATTGGTAGTTAATTAGCTGCTATCAGATTCCAGTAGCCTATAAATAGGGGCTGGATTAATTCATTTTGTATCAGATTTCATTTTCATATTCTCTCAATAAAAGTCCCAACAAAACTCTCTCATTTTTCTTCTAAATTCTCAACAGGGAGTCTACAATGAATACACTTTTCATATCGATCTAGCAGTAACAAGGATCCATCACTCTAGTAAAGTTAACCCTAGAGAAGGCCCTTCTTCTAGCCCTTGGTACCACAAGCCTTGTTACCAGCATGTTACTTAATAAAAATAGGAACTAACCTTAAACATTATCAAAACTTGTGGGGTTTATTCTACATTCTCGTACTTATTTTCAAGTATCCTATTGATACATGGTCTTGTCGTTTTATGACATCGTCAATTTTGTGTTCCATACCCATATTCTGCTTATAAGGTCATTCTAACTGATTTTGGGCCATTAAGTTCATTGGCAAAACCATAGTCACATAGTTCGCGGATCGCTTCGGTATGGGAACGAGGACCAGGAACGAGGTTTGCTAGGTTAGGTGTCTATGGTACGGAGGAGGGTTGGTTCATTCCAGTACGCTTCTGGTACGTTGTACCTTACGTTTTGGTATGCTGTACCGACTATCCAAAATAGATTCCATGAACATATTTGAGCTGAATTCTAGAAACTGTATTTGAGGTTGAGATCGGAAAAAGACTAAAGAGTAGAAGATGATATGAAATTGAACATTCTAAACAAATTAGTAGGAGTTAGAATGAGAAATTTAATCATAAGATTATTGTCGAGAATTGTGAAATTGGTACAGTGAACCAGAAAACGAGGAGTTGATTTTTCCACCTGTCAAATCAGCGTTTCTTCTCTGCAATTCCTTACCAATTCATTTTTTTTAATTTGCATTGATCCTAAACCCGTTCCTTTAGGCGAATGGAAGGCGATGGGATCGAATTGATAAGCGATTTGGATCGAATTGAACATCGTACCGAATTGCGATCCAACTAGCGATGGGAATGATTTCGTACCACGATCAGGAACAAAGCGATCAGATAGTAGATCCTGGCATGTTGAGCGAACTATGTGACTATGGGCACTTTTTTTTTAACATCATGGATACTACACATAATTTATGACAACTGTATTGCTAGTCAAAAACCTATATAATACTTTGGTACCAGCCTTATCATTAAGTGTCTTGAAACATGCATTTATTATTTATTTGTTTTCTATATCAATATGATGATGCTATTTATTTTTCTATCCATGCTTTTTACCTATATAAATAATGATGGGAAGCTGTCAGATCTGCTAAACCCTAATGTGCTTTTATTAGTTCTCTGGTTTTCAAAATCAAATATATTGGAAAGGCTGATCAAAGTTATCTGAGACTGCAAGAGAGGGATCGTAACTTGCATGAAGTTCCAATTTACATTTGTTCAAACTGGAATGAGGCCATGGATTGCATGTTTATCTTTTATAATGCATGATGCATCTAAATCCACCAACTTTTTCGGAAGTATGTTTTTAATCATTTACATTGTGAAATTGTTCTTGTGCAGCTTATTACGGATGTAAATATTGCTGTTGCAGTAGAAGCAGTTCAAGCCATCGGGAATCTTGCACAGGGCTTAAGAACTCATTTTTCTGCAAGTTCACGCTTTTTGCTGCCGGTTTTACTTGTGAGTTTACATTCAATGATGTTTTAAAATATTCGTGGATGTACTGCCTACTATTGGTGTCAGCTAATATGTGTCAGATCATTGAGTTATTGTTCCATCTATTCATTAGGTGCTTCATAACTTGCGTCAAAAATCATATGCACCATGTTTACTAATACATGCTTTGGCTTTCTAATCAATTCATCTGTTTATAGAAATTAATAATTTAATTGACGGGGGCTGAGGAGGGTGAAGTCTTCCATTCTATGTTACGTTACATACCTATTGCTTTTGCATTGTTACACTCCGTTATTCTCAAAAATCCTTTTCCTGCTTTTCTGTTGGTCACTATTCTTTTCTGTCATGTTTGAACTTGTTGCTTTTGCTATCACTAATTTTGACCACTGTTTTATTTAACAAATTCTGCTTTTTTAGGAAAAACTGAAAGAGAAAAAACCTACTATGACGGAAGCACTCACTCATACTCTCCAAGCAATGCACAAAGCTGGATGTGTGACTCTTGCTGATATTGTTGAAGGTAGGCTTTATACATCTTTAATACAAACTCTTTAAGGAAAATCTGTTTAATCATATTTGACACTTCTAATTGCTATATGATTGTGTCCGTATGGCAGTATATCATAGTAGTCTTATCTGATTAAGATGAATTTCTTCTGACATTGTCATGAAGATTTTGATTTTCATGCCATCCTGTCCTCTTAATTGGCAAGTTGGTTTTATTATTTTCTATTTGAATTTCTGTTTCTACTTTGTACTTTATATGTCAATATCACGCTTCTACACAGTGGCGGATCTAGAAAATATCATCACTGGTGGCACCAAAGTTTGACACACACACAGATATATATATACATATATATATATATATATATATATATATATATATATATATATATATATATATATATATATATATATACAGTGACGGATCTAGAAATTTTTTTCACCGATAGCACTATTATTATAATTGTATATTAGTAAAACTAGATTATATAACAATGTACTACATGGATCGAATTTAAAATAAATATATTTAAAAGTATAATTATTCATAAAAATATCTGGACATGAACAGAATTTGATGTATTAAATATATGAATTATTAATTAAATAATTAAGATTTTTATGTATTACATATACGAAAGCAATTCATTTATATTATTATAAAACCTAATAAATAATTTAATTAGAAATTTTATAATGTTTTAAAACTTAGCCGGGATGGAGCCCACCCTTTTTATAACCCTCATCTTTAGCGACTTCTGTCATCTTGCTGTCGTCTTCATTTGTTTCGCCGGATAAAAAATTCCTTCATCGGAAAGTTCCCCTAAACACAGCCTTTAGTTTCTGCATCATTTTTTTTATCATCGTCAACAGTTAAAGGATTGATAGCACAAACATAATATCACTGGTGGCACTATTGAAAAACCAAAAGATTTTACATTACTTCCGGCAAGTTCATTGGTAGCACGTGCTACCACTTGCTATCAAGTGGATCCGTCCCTGCTTCTACATATTTCATTGTCATCTTACAACATATTCTAGTTTTTCTGTTTCTAATTTTATGACTTGGTTTAAATTGTTATTAACTTCACCACTTTTTTACACATTTTATCTTACAGAAAATATTAGATGTTGCTGATAAAGGGATTGGTGTTCGATCTTTATAAGTCCCATATTTTTTTTTGCAATATGTGTAGTTTACATGCAACAGGAGTTGGTGTATATTCACATGTCGTGGAGTTAAAATGGTCCTGTCCTTTGTAGTAGTTTGTCAAAATCCTCTTTAGTCGTGGATTCTATTCTCTAATCTTTGTTCAATGTGGCATTTGGATCTCTGGATTTACATGCAAAACTGAATGGTTGCTGCTGCTGCATCTAAATTTATAATGAACTATGGCTCTTTTTTTAATTATGAATGTTCTAATATCAGCTGAATGCTTTTACGACAGATGTCAAAGCAGCTGTCAAAAATAAAGTTCCACTTGTGCGGTCGCTGGCATTGAATTGGGTGACACATTGCATCGAGACGAGCAACAAGGCTATTATTCTTAAAGTGCATAAGGACTATGTTCCAATTTGCATGGATGTTAGTGAATTGGCAATTTTGATACGATTTTTTCACCTAATTGTTTGCCTTCAGTTTTTAAGACAACTTGCTAGACGAAATTGCAAGAAACCGAAAAAATTAAAATATGGGAACTGAGAATGGAGTAATATGAACTGGTGTGGTTCCAATTTGGACTGTAAAAAGCATACAAACCTGGCATTTTCATAGCTAATATAGATAATTATAAAATTATGTCATGTCAAGTTTAAAAAATATAATTCTAGGAAAATTTGGTTGGGTTTTGGTTCTAGATTGGACCCATACTCAAACCGAGAACCATTTTTGAATATATCTGCTACTGAGGAGTGAACCTAATATAGCTGCTACCTATTTGGTTTTTCGGTTTGGTCAGTTGGGACTGAATTTTGCACACCCATTTCTAAATGTGAAACAAGTTCTTAAATAGCAAGCTTCCATACGGTGAGGTCTTTTTTTGATTTAAACTAAAAGTTTAAGTAAAATATGTTATAAATAGTTATATATTATTACATGCTCTCCGTTCTTAGAGTTTCATGAAAAATCTTCTTAGAAGATAAGAAACCACCTCTTGGGCATGGTATCTTAAAATATTTGTGTAAATTTAGGGGGCGTTTGGTTTGCAGATTTCCTGGGATCCATTGTGATTTGCACTTAGAATCCTTTGTTTGGTTCGCAAATTTCAGTAAGAATTTAAGATCCCAGGATTGCTTAAATCTCATCCTTCCTTGTTATTTAAAAACCCATTCTCCCCCTTAGGATTTTAAATCCTAGTTACTTTGCATTCTTCATATTAGCAAAGTACCCCTAAAAGATAATACAAATTCTTTGACGAAGTCTTGATAAAATGAAAATGCTGCTGCATATTGTAAATCCTTTGACATGATGCAAATCTTTAGGAAAAAAAATTCTACGAGCCAAATGCCCCCTTAGTGTTTTGTATTTTCTTACCGATGACACCATGGTGAAATTTTAACTTTGATCTTCTAATTAAATTGTGGCGGGCAAAGGCCTTTATTAAGACTGGTTTGTTTTTTGTAGTGTCTCAATGACGGGACACCTGAAGTCAGGGATGCTGCATTTTCTGTATTGGCAGCAATAGCAAAGGTATACCAATAATTCATTTTGGGTACTGACTAGTGACTAGAGTGGTAATGTTGGTGTTCATGATACCCATCTCTCCGTTTTTCTCTTAGATGGTTGGTATGAGGCCTTTGGAGAAGTCATTGGAGAAACTTGATGATGTCAGGCGAAAGAAGCTCTCAGAAATGATAGGTGTTTCTGGAGGTGGCGTTCTACCTGTGGGGGGCTCAGGTTTTAAAATGCTTTTTTTTTATTTATTTTTGAAACTGGAGTATCTCATATACTTGTAAGAGTCACCCTTTCATTTTTTTTTGCAGCTGTCCCATCATCAGGTGGAGCTGTATCATCCGTGGAGGTGCATTTTTTTTGGTCATCTCTGTTATCATTTTGTGTTTTTAATTCTATTTAATGATATGCTTAAAGTAATACACTGATTGTGTTTGGCACTTAAGGTTCTCATCTTAAATTAGTTTATTCTAATGTGTTAAAACTCTCGTAGTTAGCTTGAAAATACAAATTGTGATTAAAATATATTGATCTAATATAAATGGTACCAGGAGGTGTTTTTCAATTTTTAATTCAATTAGGGTCCTTTTTTAATCAAGGCAGCAGGATGATCCAGTATTCACTGTTTTTGGTTCGTCAATTAAAATAAGTTGCTTGCCTGTTTGGTAACTGTTCGAACCCTATAAGCACGTAAACACAAATTATTAAGTGGTTGGCATTTTGTTATTTCTTTTTTGTATCATCACTATATCTATGGTATGAAATGGTGTAATTCTTCTCACCTTTGTTAGAAAGCTAAGAAGTTTGCGAAGTGAATGTTTCTGGACATTTAGCACTCATTGTAGGCATTCATTCATTATATTTGACCGGAATACATTGTAGACTAAAAAACTAATCAAAGTGTGAAGTAACCTTTTGGAATTTTTACCTACTATAAGATTTAGGCTACAGTGAGAATGCAATTAATTGACACATAAGCATTGTTAGTGGTTGTAACTGCCACAATTGATGTTTTACTTATTATACCCCTGACTGTTACAAGCATAATTTGATTAAGTGTCAATTTATTATTCGTTCTCACTGATTCTCACTATATTCATTTCCCTTCTATAAAACATATATGCTGCATTGATACATATTTCATATAGGAGAAATGTGAGTGAGACTAAAGGAAACGTTACGTGACATATACTTTCAGGCTTCTGATGGAGGCTTTGTTAGAAGATCAGCAGCAAGCATGCTTAGCGGGAAGAAACCTGCTCCGGTTGCTGTGAGTTTCACCTCAATCTGTCTTTCATGTTTTTGTTTTCTTTTGAATCTTATGAGTATTTTATCTTTGTTACTGACACTGAGCCTAATTGTTTCAAGCCTGCTGCTAAGAAGGTGGCATCTGCAAAGACGGTTGCTGGCAAAAAAGCAGATGGACCAGGTCATGCCAAAAAACCTGCAGAACCTGAAGATGTTGAGGTGAATACTTCAACAAGTACACACACGTGTACATATATGTATGTGTGTGTATATACACAATATGGAAATTCTGGACTAACATTTTGCTTGGTGGTTGCAGCCATCTGAGATGGCTCTTGAAGAGATTGAAAGCAGAATAGGATCTTTAATTCAAGCAGATACGATAGCCCAGTTGAAGAGTGCTGCATGGAAAGAGCGACTGGAAGGTTTCACATTTGTGATTATGATAATAAATAAGAATGAAAATGGATGATGGTGCATGTTTAGTTGTATTGTACTAAATCTGATAGAAAATTTAATGTGTTTTCATCTCTATCGATGGTTGTAAAATTTATAAATATGTTTCTGTTCAAGGTCCAACTAGTGATGTTTATGCTGTTTTTCTCTGCAGCAATCACTTCTTTTAAAGAGCAAGTCGTAGCACTCCAGGAACTTGATCATTCCGTTGAGATTTTAGTTCGTCTACTCTGTGCATTACCTGGTTGGAGTGAGAAAAATGTTCAGGTCCAGCAACAAGTCATTGAAGTTGTCAGCCATGTAGCTTCTACTGCATCAAAGTTTCCAAAAAAATGTGTTGTACTTTGCATAGGAGGTAATAAATATTTCCTTGGTTTTTTCTGTTATTTTTTTTGTAAATGTTATTTTTATGTATCTTATAATTCATATTTAAAATGGATTTCTCTTAGACCAATTATCTTATAGCACTTTAAGAAAATGTCTGTAAATGCTTCTAGTTAGCTTTCCTCTTTATTATTGCGAAATCGGTTGTGGAGATTTCTTTAAGGTGTTAAACTCCCAAATCTTAGGACTTCAGAAGAGTCTGTGCACATGAAAAAAATGATAAATTTGTATTATACACGTGTTTGCAATTTTAGTCGGAGTTATTATGAAAGAACCAGGTCTTCTCAATATGTTTTACATCTGGCATTTATATTTTCACGCTGACAGGTATTTGTGAAAGGGTGGCTGATATTAAGACCCGTGCTCAAGCTATGAAATGTCTAACCACTTTCTCTGAGGCGGTGGGCCCTGGTTTTGTCTTCGAAAGGGTAGGTGGATCTTAATGTCTTGATTCACGTTCTTCGAGTTCAAAAATATTTTAATTAGCCTGGCAGTGCCTTTCTTGTTATTTAATATTCTCTTTCCCTTTGATTTCATAGATGTTCAAGATCATGAAAGAGCACAAAAATCCTAAGGTTCTTAGTGAAGGCCTGTTGTGGATGGTTTCTGCAGTTGAAGACTTTGGTGTTACACATCTTAAATTGAAGGTTTTATTAAATTTCTCAGAGTTTTTCTGCACCAACAGCTTTTTATTTGTGTGGCAAAATAGATATGTGAATTATACTTCATTCTTTTGTTTTTGTATGCTTATGTTATTTGATTCAGGACGTAATTGATTTCTGCAAAGATACTGGTTTACAATCAAGTGCTGCTGCTACTAGAAATGCTACCATTAAACTTATTGGTGCATTACACAAATATGTTGGTCCTGGTAGGTTCTTAGAGCTGTCATGTGTGTGGGTTGGCTAGTTGATCACAGTGATATTTATGTATTGTTGTCTGCAGATATCAAAGCATTCCTGTCAGACGTCAAGCCGGCCCTTCTTAGTGCAGTAGAAGCAGAGTGTGAAAAAAATCCTTTTGAGGTATGGTAGTGTTTTTAGCTATGTTCTTTTCATTCTATTTTAGCAATTTGATTTGTTAATAATAAAATGTGATCTGAATTGACCCGCTTTCATGCAAATGGGTTGAGAATGCCACTTGTATTTGTTCATCTTGGGTATTCAATTTTCAAGTATTTTTTCCTACAGGGTGCAGCTGCCGTGCCAAAGAAGACTGTCAAGGCATCAGATGTACCATCTTTGTCTGGTGGTGGGTTGGATAGCTTGCCACGTGAGGATATAAGTGCAAGGATAACTCCAACTCTTCTGAAAGGATTAGAGAGTTCTGATTGGAAGGTGGCTTTTATATATCATTCTATTAATTAATGAAGCAATAAAAGTCCTTTAGTGATTTAGTGGAAGTCATACTTGAGTCATCTTGACATTGTCGATTGTCTTCAGATTCGTTTGGAATCTATCGAAGCAGTAAA
Source organism: Centrapalus pauciflorus (assembly GCA_020465985.1). Lineage (NCBI taxonomy): Eukaryota > Viridiplantae > Streptophyta > Magnoliopsida > Asterales > Asteraceae > Centrapalus > Centrapalus pauciflorus. Next base: position 96,388 of record JAANYP010004661.1, read on the forward strand.
TAAAATTGTGGAAGAAGCTAACAAACGTATTCAACCTACTGGAACCGGTAATAACTTGCTTTGATGAGTTCAAGCAAGATATATATGCACATGTAACTTTTTCTTAAATAGTTTATTCAGTTTGTTGTATGTCATTTCTTTTCAGTGGAATTGTTTGGGGCTCTTAGAGGTCGGTTATATGACAGCAACAAAAATTTAATTATGGCTACTTTGACCTCTATAAGTGGTCTTGCATCTGCTATGGGACCTGCAGTTGAGAAGTCAAGCAAGGTCCATTGAAAATGCCCTTGCTTTATTTTAGCTGTTTTACTCTCTACAATTGAGCTCCTAATTATGTTATGAGGATTCTTGCAGGGTATTTTGTCAGATGTTGTGAAATGCCTTGGTGACAACAAAAAGCACATGAGAGAATGTACCTTGGTGACTTTGGATTCTTGGGTTGCTGCTACTCACCTTGATAAGATGGTTAGTGCTTGCGTGTATGTTTAATTTTTTTTACATTACCTGACGTTCTCGGTTCTTTTTTAGGTACCGTATATTACTACTGCTTTGACTGATGCTAAACTTGGTGCGGAAGGACGCAAGGACCTTTATGATTGGTTGACCAGGCAACTTACAGGGTTAGCAGAGTTCCCTGACGCCATTCAATTGCTGAGGCCGGTCGCTGTTGCTATGACGGTATTTAATTAGAAAAAGTATTATATTGTTTTGTCAATATACAAGACAACGCTAATCTTTCTGTTTCTCTTCAGGATAAGTCGGTAGATGTTCGTAAATCAGCAGAAACATGCTTCGGAGAAATTGTGAGAGTCTGTGGACCAGAAGTGGTATGTGAAGTGCATATTTTGTTTGTTGTTTTTACATTAATCTTTCCTAAAGTTTCTGAACTGAAGTTCTCGTTCACTGTAGGTCATGAAGAATGTACGAGATATCCAAGGACCTGCCTTGGCAATTGTTCTTGAACGGTTGAAGTCACATGGGGCATTTCCAGGTGTGCCTTTACAGTTAGTTTTTGGGTCTTACTGCTATTGTTTTTCTCGGTTGGATTTGGAGATACTTGATATGTATGTATGTATGTATGCTTAGGTTATCATGAGAAGCTAAATATATCTTGAGAAGTGAAAAGCACTATAATTCACTAATTTTGTACATTGATTCATTTGTTTTTTAAATGTGTGTATGTTTGTACGTATGCGTATATTCAGAAGTATATGACACCACAAAAACAATGGCAACTGGGCAAACAATGAAAACAACATCAAAGGTTGGAAAGTCAAATGGTTATGGATCGAAACTTGGAAGCAGATCTGTATCTTCGGTATGATACACTTTATACTTTGTTCATTTCAATTTATGAAACAGACATTCAGTTATTGTTTTGATTCCTTGCTTCAAGAGAGCGGTTTCAGCCAAGGGCTCAAGACCAGAGTCTATAATGTCTGTTCAAGATATTAACATCCAGTCACAAGCTTTGTTAAATGTCAAGGACTCTAATAAGGTATTCTCTATGACGAAGAATATTAATGTCATATTGCAAATTAGAAGGATTGAGCATCTTCTAGTATAATATTATCTTGTTAACTTGCAGGATGAGAGAGAGAGAATTGTGGTTCGTAGGTTTAAGTTTGAAGAATTGCGTTTGGAGCAGATTCAAGATCTTGAGGTTGCTATGCATCTCATGCTAATATAATGAGATTGTGTTGGTTGTCTTTTAGGATTTTTAAAGAGTAGTTAAATGTCTTGAAACAGAATGATCTGATGAAGTACTTCAGGGAGGATTTGCACAGACGGCTTTTGAGCACAGACTTCAAAAAGCAAGTTGATGGGATTGAGATGCTTCAGAAGGTACTTTTTTTTGTTATGTTCATGGTTTATAAGTTAAAATAGAGTAGGGCATACACTGTTTAAGTTTTGTTCGTCTCACTTTATCCAGGCACTTCCAACAATATCCAAGGATGTAATTGAAGTTTTAGATATAATGTTAAAGTGGTTCGTTTTGCGATTCTGTGAATCCAACACCTCTTGCCTGCTTAAGGTAACGTTTTTTTTTATTCTCTCATAGTCTCATTTAATAGTTACATTGCTTTATAAGTTAATATATCTTTTGTCTTTTATGTAGAAAACTTATGTTCATGTTGTAAAATAATTATAGGTGCTGGAATTTCTCCCGGAGCTCTTTGACACATTAAGGATTGAAAACTACACCATGAACGAATCTGAAGCTTCCATCTTTCTGCCTTGCTTGGTTGAGAAGGTTTACCTGCCTACACTTTTTTGTCCAGTCTTTTACAATTTTACTAATTGATGATTGCGTTAAACATGATTACAAGAACTGAATTTTTAAAGTAATTATAACTATGTATTGTTTGCGAATTATGGGTATTACACTTTTAATTTAAAAGACGTGTTGATGGGATTCGAACTCATGCCCCCATGGTCATAACAGGATTTTCTTACCACTAAACTATATCAACATTGCTGTTTTAAAATGATTTCAAAATTTTTTAATTTTTTTCATAAGTTTTTTATAATATTAATACTATTCATGTGTTTAATTTAAATATTTAGAATTATATATTTTTAGTTATCAGATATTTATATCTTATCTATTTATTGTATATTTTATTTAGATATACTACACACACATATAGATAGATAGATAGAGAGAGAGAGAGGGAGAGAGAGAGAGAGAGAAATCAATAGAGCACATTAAAAATCCAGTGTACCGAGAGTACCTCAAATTTTTTTTTTTTAAATTTATTTATATAGACATCTCTAAATCCAATATTTCAAGAATATTTACAAAAAAAATCATACCTTTATATATTAAGATTCGAAAGATAATTCCAGAATTGTATGAAAAGTTTGCTTTGAATGATATACCATTCACACAAATTTAATGTAAATGGTCTTGAAAAATTCACATAGTTTCTAGGTGTGTTTGTGTGTGACTCTTACAAGTAGCCTTGTATTGTTAATTTAAACATGATTATTAAATAAAAAAAAATATTTTTAAGGGAGGTATCTTCTGTACACTGGATATGTAAAGGTATTCTGTAGAACTTAATTCTACACACACTCACAAAATCTGTTTTATGCTCTAATTTTAAATGATATAACCTGGCACCACACGGGTAAAATACTAGTAATCTTGTGTTTTTAATAAAACGACTTAGGAGGTATGCAAAAAATTGAATACACTTTCGGTGACTTTCAAATCGTTTAAACTGTTATTTAGCCACTTACCATTTCTTATTTTACACATTTGGCCCGTTGTAAATGTGTTAAATTTAATATTTTAACATATTTCTGGATTGAGTGATGTACTATGAACTATTACCAGACACATGCTTAATGCTGCTTTGATCATGGATCTTTTGTTGCAGACTGGTCATAACATTGAGAAACTGCGAGAAAAATTGCGGGATCTAATGAAACAGATCGTACATAGTTATTCTGCTGCAAAAACTTTCCCCTATATTTTGGAAGGTCTGCGCTCTAGAAATAACAGAACAAGAATTGAGTGTGCTGATCTTGTTGGATTTTTGCTAGATAATCATAGCACCGAGGTACATAGCCGGCCTACTCCTCATGTTTCACCTTATAGTCAATCGTTGCTTATGCCTTTCACCGTTGTGCAGATTAGTGGACAGCTAAAATCTTTGCAAATTGTTGCAAGTTTAACTGCAGAACGGGATGGTGAACTTAGAAAGGCTGCCTTAAATTGTCTAGCCACTGGTTATAAGATTCTTGGTAAGTTTGACCTGGTTAATCTTCCCTCAATTCCTCAAATTTAAGGTGATTTCTGTGTTCGAATCTTTACAAAGCAAAAATGTTACATTAATATGCAATATGCATCGTATTAGAGTGGCAAAACTAATTTGTTTTGGAAATGTCTTACCCTTTTGATTTGCTGGATGTCTTATTAAAATTTGATATAAGGTGATGATATCTGGAGGTATGTCGGGAAGCTGAGTGAAGCACAAAGAAGCATGCTAGATGATAGGTTTAAGTGGAAGGTATATAATTTTTATGTTTTCAAGTACAATGCTTATCTAGGAATAACCAACAATGTTATTTTTTTGGTCTATTACCGTCAGCTTATTTTGCTTCCTCCCCTCCCCACTTCCTAGGCCCGAGAAATGGAAAAAAGGAAGGAGGGAAAGCCAGGTGAAGCAAGGGCCGCTTTAAGGCGTTCTGTTAGGGAAAATGGGTAATCACTTGCTCACATTAGCATAACCATATTGTTTTGCCTTACCATTCCATTCTTCTTGCTTCTGCCTTCATTGTTGTCCATTTCCAAAGGCACTTTATATGGACAATAAACTGATATATATATATATATATATATATATATATATATATATATTATATATATATATATATATATATATATATATATATATATATATATATATATATATATATATATATATATAAATATATATATATATATATATATATATATATATATATATATATATATATATATATATATATATAGTATATATAGGGTTGGGTTCCGGTAAGAACCCTTTTTACCGTGAGAACCCGCTCCAAAATGCACAAAATTTGTACATCAAATGCACAAATTTAAAAATTAAAAGCTTTACTTAAAACCATTATCGGTCTTAAATATTAATAAATATCATAATCTAACACTAAATTACATTCAAAAATTATATTCATTAAATTATAAACTAAATGCACAAATTTGAACATCAAATGCACAAATTTTTTTAAATGTACAATTCGTACATAAAATGGATAAATTATAGCATGAGATGCGTAAATTTTTACATGAAATGCATAAATTTATCAAAAACATTTAATTTTAGTATCAAATGCACAATTTTATATAGTGGATGCACAAATTTTAGAGCGGTTCTCACGAAATAGAGGGGTTCTCATGTGAACCCAATCCTATATATATATATATATATATATATATATATATATATATATATATATATATATATATATATATATATATATATATATATATATAATTTATTGTTTTTTGATAAACATAAACTAGTTCAACTTGAAATCTTATGTAATAAATTACAAGAGTACCGCTTTAGGTTACTCTGTTCCAGGACTCATAAGTACTGATGCTAACAACAAAGCATGAAATGTGGCATTGAAATTTTTTTACATTTCAGATGATCAGAGAACATTCTGTACGTCAGAACTACATTGACATTTCACTTGTGCTATCTTTGTGAGGATAAGTATTTATAGATGCATAACAATTGAATAATTAACTTCAAAGCTTGATATCACAGGCTTAGAACACAATTATTCGATTGTCATAAAAAATTTGTATATGAACTCGTGTTGCACATCATATAATATGAGTCTTTGGCCCATCCAATGTTATTAAAAGCGAAAGTCGCACTCGAGGCGACATGCCTTGATTAGGGACTAAGTCAAGAGGCGCAAAAAGGCGAGTGCCCGAGCGAAGGGAACCAACTAAAATTTAGAAAATACTTTAAAGACAAAATAAAAGCATATTGTGTAGAATTATAGATATAATATCAAATACACTGCCTCAATCCATATTTATTAGTAGTGCAAACAAAGTAAAATGTTCCAAAAGATTGCGTAAGGCAAACCAGAAGGCCGAAGTCAACCTTGTAATAGGCAACCTTTGATGTTTTTTGGGGGTATAATTGACCATGCAAATTATGTTTTTTATCTTAAAATCCTAATTGATGTTTATGAAACAAGGCCCTCAACTCTCGCCTAACTCCTTAGGACTAGTCGTACAAGGCGCTTCTGAACATTTTAAAGGCGCCAAGCCTGAAATGGCCTGGCCTGAGGTACTTAATCGCAGAGGCGCAGACCTTTAATAACATTGGTCCCATCTATCATTATGGTGAAGATATGATTTAAGTAGACATCTCTATCTTAATTACTTTTTAAATCTTTTCTGCTTTCAATATGCTTGATTTAGTTTTCTATATAGACATTAATAATTTCTTAAACTTAATTTTTAAATTTTATTATGTCTTTATGTTTACTTGTATAGCTTTGCACAAAAGACTTGGAGTTACGTTGGTTTTCTGCTCTCAATATGCTTGATTTAGTTTTTCTATATAGACATTACTTACATCTTAAAGTTAATTTTAAATTGTATCATGTGTTTATTTATCTTTGTATAGCTTTGCACAATAGATTTGATGTTATGATAAGTATTTACTGTTGTCCGCCTCTAGTTTTTATTTACCTTGTTGCTGTACAGTTCTGATATGGCTGAGCAAAGTGGTGAAGTTTCACGGTCCATGTCTGGACAAATTTTTAGCAGGTATTGAGTTCTTTTGTTTTTTTTCCTGTTTGTTTTTTCCTCTTTTCTTTTTCATTTTTCTGCTTGTAATTAGACTTTGTTCTTATTTTTACTGCTGTCAAAAAAGACACATTTTGTTATGCTTTGTTGTTCTTTTTCTGATTTGTGAGCTGCTTAATTTGTGGCTTTAGGGAAAATTATGCTCCCTCAGAGCCTCCAATAGAAAGATATCCATTGGCCCGGCCTTCTGGCGGTGTAACTGGCCCTACAGACTGGAATGAAGCTTTAGATATCATTACATATGGCTCTCCTGATCAGGTATGAATTCATCTTCACACCTTTTTCGATAAATACATGCTGTAATTGAATTTGTTATCAATGATTATTTTTATATTTTTATAATTATGTGATCTATTGAATATTGATATGTTTATTTTTCGTTTAGCGCAACAAATTTGCTAGACAATGAATCAAGATAACACATCATGGTAAAAGTGAATTCTGAGATGACTTTTTAGTGTCGATTACTCTTAATGCACAGAAAATGGAGGCTAATGTCTTTTCACTTTGCACAGAAAAGGAGAAATAAAAATGTGCTTGAAACTTTACTTTTCGACTCTGTATAGAATGATTTGTAAAGATGATCTATATATATGAGCACATGGTGACATGTGATTCTTCTCAAATGAGTTCATGTTATCGTAGCATACCTTAGGTTCCATGCAATTGTTTCACTTCTTGCTGACACGATTAATTTCATATATTCAAGACGGTTTACCTCACATATAAATTAAATATTTGCAGTCTGTCGAAGGAATGAAAGTTGTGTGCCATGAATTGGCAGCTGCAACCAATGATCCCGAGGGCAGTTTAATGGATGATCTAGTCAAAGATGCTGACAGACTTGTTTCTTGTTTAGCAACCAAGGTAATGTTTCTTGACTCATTTTTGATATCTCCTGAACTGGATCGTGAAGTTAATGTTTTCTATGTCTCTCCTGTAATACCAGGTTGCAAAGACTTTTGACTTCAGCCTGATGGGTGCATCTTCAAGGTCTTGTAAATATGTTCTCAACACCCTCATGCAGGTGATTCGATATATTCTTTGATATGCTGTTTGCCTTATTATTTTCATAAGAAATGGCTGCAAAATGAAAAAAAAGAGTTAAATGATCACACTATTACATACCTAGCCTAATATTCTGTTCTTCTCTTAATTCTTACATGGAAGTTATCATCGTAAGTAGTGTCTCAAGTTGTGAGATTACGTTTTTTGTATTTCAGACATTTCAGAACAAACGACTTGCTCATGCTGTCAATGAGAGTACACTTGACAATCTCATCACAGAGCTTTTGCTTTGGCTTTTAGACGAACGGGTTCCAAGGATGGACGATGGCAGTCAGCTTCTGAAAGCGTTAAATGTTTTAATGCTTAAGATATTGGTGAAGTTTGGCCTCTAAACCCTGTACAAGTTTTTATTTGTGTTCACTAATTGTACTGACTTTTGTGTGTTTAAATATAGGATAATGCTGAGCGGACATCATCATTCGTGGTGCTGATCAATCTTCTAAAACCATTGGACCCCTCTAGATGGCCTGCTCCACCATCAAACGAGTCTTTTGCCACAAGAAACATGAAGTTTTCAGATTTGGTTGTCAAGTGCTTGATTAAACTTACGAAGGTGGTATTATTATTTTTCCGAGTTTTATTATGACACTGTCCGAACTCATGAGCAAGTGCAGTGTATCATACAGTTACACTCTTGAAAGTGTACAATCTTTGGTTCATTTTGTTGCAGGTTCTGCAAAGTACCATATATGAGGTTGACCTTGATCGCATTCTTCAAAGCATCCATGTGTACCTGCAAGAACTTGGGATGGAAGAAATCAGAAGGAGGTGTGCATTGTTCTTGTGACACTTTAGTTGGTAATATGTAGGTTTTTGCTTACCAACTGTTCTAACCCTTTTTTTTCCCTGGCACTACTAATGAACCATTTAGAGCGGGAGCGGATGACAAACCTTTACGCATGGTGAAAACTGTTCTTCATGAGCTTGTAAAGCTTCGCGGGACAGCAATAAAGGGTCATCTTTCTTTGGTTCCAATAGACATGGAACCTCAACCTATAATACTTGCCTACATTGATCTTAATCTTCAGGTATTTTTTTAATGCATAAATTGATATTAGGATTTCAAAGTATCTTAAAATTTTCTATTAATTTGTTATTGGAAATTTGTTAGACGTTGGCTGCTGCAAGAATGTTGACGCCAACTGGCCCCGTTGGCCAAACACATTGGGGTGATTCAATGGCCAATAATCCAATGCCTGCCACACATTCTGCAGATGCCCAATTGAAGGTTGCTGACTTGCTTTCTTTCTTCTCCTTGGTTTATCTTCTACATAATCTTTTCTACTTGTTATAGAATACATAATTTTCTCTACTTCTAATTTTCATTCATATTGTGTTCACAGCAAGAACTGGCTGCAATATTCAAGAAAATTGGAGACAAGCAAACATGCAGTATTGGTTTATTTGAACTATACCGAATAACACAGTTATACCCGAAGGTAATGCTATTCATTTATTTCGTTTTAATTTGGCAAGCCTTATTCATCTTTAGCTATAAACTTTTATGTCAGGTTGACATATTTTCTCAACTTCAAAATGCAAGTGAAGCTTTCCGAACATACATTAGAGATGGTTTAGCCCAGGTCTGCATAACTGCCTTCTTTAATAATTTTTTTAGGATGTTTATGTATTTAATTTTCAATTTATTATCGTCTTGTATGCCAGATGGAAAAGAACGCAGCAGCTGGAAGAACTCCTTCCAGTGTGCCTATGCCAACACCTCCACCTTCTGCCTTAAACCTTTCGTCTCCCAAATTTGCTCCCCTTTCACCTGTACATACAAATTCGTTAAATGACGGGAAATCTGTTAATACCAAAGCTGAGCCTGCGAATTTCAGTTTACCACCTTCGTATGCTGAAGATGATAGACCGGTTAATGCTATGGCTTCAAGAGGTCCAATGCCTGTTCAGTCTGATTTAAGGCAGCAAGTAGGCGACCAAAGGAATGACAGATTCCCTTCTGGAGGTTTGTCTCTGCAATGATGCCAATTTAGTACTTCTAATATCCTCTTTATTAGTCAAGATTAGAAAGTGAAAATTGTTTGACTATGTGATTGTGTAAACTTCCCCTAAAAAAATACAAGGAAGCAGGAGGAGTTTCTGAACACCGAATCTGATAGCAACAATAAATTTTGAACTACTGCATGCAGGTCATATACTTGTATGCCTTTTTGGATATTTGACGTAATGAAACTATACACATACAAGCTTGTGCATTAAATTCTGTAAGAAGTGTGATTACTGTAGGAAAATGAGAAATCTATTAATATTCTTCTGATTATAATTTTGGATGTACCAAGTCAAGAAAGTAGATGGACACGATTTAAAGAAACAAATTTATGAGTTAGGGTATTTGTACATCATGCCTTCCAAAAAGAATATATACATCAAGAATATTGGTACTTAGATCAATGGGATACAATGCACATTATTATTGTATATTTTTTAAGGTTAATAATATAAACCTGTTATGAACTCTACGTTTGTTTTAGTGTATGCAATACTCTTTTATGAAGAATGGGTAATTCACATTCAAGAAGAGGGAAAAACAAAGGGAGGGGGGGGGGGGGGGGGGGGAATAAGTCAGTCAACTGGTGTCACGGCTTATGTGGCACATAACCTACAGTTCAGGGGCATCTGCTAGAGCATTGCTACAATTTCCATGTCCCCATTCATTAGGTTACCAATATGTGAACACATTCTTTCTATACATCCTAGTCATTAATTTGGAAAAAACGAAAAATTATTGCACTCAGAAATCTTCTGATTTTAATAGTTCTATCCAATCAGACACTATTTTCGTGATAGTGATCAATGACCTAGGCATTACAAGAAATGCACAATGCATAAAACAGAGATTGAAGTTTGTTGGCTTGATGCTCTTCTATTACATTCGCCCTATATTTAGCTACTAGAGTAAAACAGTTTTATCATGTTCAATGATGTAGGGAGGTTTACATTGTATAAAACAGACTAAACATAGAAAGTTTGTTGCATTTCTATGGCATTACTTATTGTTACTAGATTTAAACTTTTCATGCTAAGTGAATATGTTCATTCCATGCATATACAAGGCTTTGATTAATTTACTGATTTGCAGTTAGTAGTGGGACTCTTGATGCAATAAGAGAAAGGATGAAGAGCATTCAGTTGGCTTCTGCTGGGAACCCTGAACCTGGAAACCACCAATTGATGCAAACAAATGGTAGTGATGATGCAGACCATCAATCAACCCATCCAACAGGTGTGGTAAGTACATCCAATCCGGTTCATAGCGGAGTCCTTCCCATGGACGAAAAGGCACTATCTGGGCTTCAAGCACGGATGGAGAGGCTTAAAAGCGGATCGATTGACCCGCTTTAAAAAAATGAATGTATAACTATTAGGGTTATGGCGAAGTGTCAATACTTTCAAACCATCATAGAACCAAGTGCAGTACGCAGCACATGGTCTCAATTGTCTTCTCAGCTGCTGTAGCTGTTGCTGCTGGAATTCACATTCTTGCAACACATACTAAGGAATCAAATAGGTGATTGTATCCTTAATTTTTGATGTGGAGGTGTGTAAATTTACAATTGAAGAATAGATCTCGTGTGCTCATGCTTTGTAGTTTTTTACTAGGAAACTTCGTTTTTGATCGATGACTTTAGGTTGTCGAAAGCCTGTTTACATTTGTTGCTCAAAACTGTTGTAGGGGAAGTTGATTTTTAATCTGCTGTGCGACTGAAGTATCGTAAGCGAGCAAGTGTCATGTTTTTTAAACATTCATCGTCTCTTTTCTACTTGCACTATGTAAATTGTGTGTTTACTTGTTTTTTAGTCTACTTATTTCTTCATCCCAAGTGATGCACTCAAACTTTTTTTTCTAGTGTGTTAATATTTTGATAGATTCCGTTGCTTTTGAAAATATTTTGAGAACCAATCCCCTAATTACTGACAATTTGGTATGTGACATTTGACGGACACGCTATGAAAATGATACTTGTTTTTAAATTGATGTTTTATGTGTATTCGTGTTGAAACGAATTTCAATTTGTGTTTTATATTGGTCAAACACATCTACTCCTAAACTACTCCTTTACCATTAGACTTACATACTCCACATAAATTTCAACTTGTCTCCGACAGGGATCGAACCCGTGACCTCTCGCTTACAACTCCACCCTTTTACTGACAGGTCAAATGCCCTTTGGTATATAAATCATGTTACACGATAACACATATAACTAGTCTTTAGGTTTCAATTTCATGGATACTTGGATTATTATGTTTTGGATCTGTAAGTTTATATGTTTTGAATAAAATGTGTATAAATTTGTGTTCATGTGGCACGTTTAAAACAATGTTTTATTCGTGTCATGTGTCATGGAATGTGTCGTGTTTCATATCCATTTACGTTTAATAGCTCATGTCGTTTTTGTGTTTTATTCTTGTCATGTAAAATTTATGTCTGACACGTGACATGAGAAGAATACATGTATCGTCAGGTGTAGCTAATTATTTATAATGGGCATGACAAGGCAAAAATTGTAGCTTGTTCTGTGATTTTGGTTGCCAAAAGGTTTTTTGAAAAAATTCATTTTCAGAGCATAAAAAGCCATCAACGAACTTTAAGCACAAATCCAAATACTCTCGTAGTTCTATATGATTATAAATTAGGTTTTGTTTTTCATAAACTCGTGTTTTGTGATCAGTAAAATATTAGTCTTGGGCAAAAGAAGAATGATTTTCATCATTGTTCCTTCATTTTCCAATGCCAGGTTTTTTTAATACATCATGGGTTTCTTTCTTACTTAACAGAACATAAGTTTTAAGTCAGATATATTCATTTTTCCGATGTATATAAATCTTTTTTCGATTTATTCATAGATCACTCGTGGCAAACGACTTGCTCTCGTAATGCACTTATGCATAATATAATTTCAATTATAAGAATTTTGTTAATTTAAAACTTTAATTTACATACAGGAGTCAAGGAAATTCCTATATATACACAATATCCGATGCAATTTCTGTCATATAAAATGATAACACTACCTATTAGTGGTAAAAGTCTTCTCAAAGCTTTGGAAGATACCGACTTGGGGCAACTAGGGGTGTTCATTTCCAGATAATCTGAATTTCGGATAATCCGAAAATAGGATACATGAATTTTGCAACCCGAATCCGTATCCGATTTTTGGATATTGGATTATCCAAAATTTTAACTTTTTAATTAAACTTTAAATTATAAATTGAATTCAAATATATAAATACAAATCTATATCCCTATTAACATATAAAAAAGTAATTGTGTCACAAACGAAAATATATGACACTTTTTGGACTTAAACAAAAAAAAAACAAGTCAAAAGAGATTAAAATGCATTTAAACGAGTTATAAATATGTTAAAACTACATTATACATTTAGAATTAAAGTATATAACTATTGTTAGTCAAATAATGTTTATCAAAAAAGTTTAGGAAAATTAAATTTTTTTAAAAAATGAATTTTTTTTCAGGTTATCAGATAATCCGAAAATATGATGTTATGCAAAATCCATATCCAAATTTATTTCAGATAATTTCGTTTCGGATTTCAGGTATTCGGATCGGGCACTCGGATTCAGATATTTTTTAACACCCCTAGGGGCAACATACCGACTAGCACTCTGATCACTTGAAATGCACACACAAAAACACGTAAGCTTTAATGACTAGTGATAATGCAAAGGTAGTACGATTATAAAATGTTCAATAATAAAAGTTAGCTTCAAAATGTGAAATCTAACACATAACCACAATACAATTAAAAGTTGATAATTCATTTGGTGGAATAACCTACAACAGCTTCCTAGACTGCACAAAGAAATTATCGAATAGCTGAAAAGATCGGGAGCTACCTAATATGTCAAGTTGTACGATTTATCACAACACCACAATATATCTCAAATTTCATATTTAACACATAGCCACCCAGTTAAAATACGTTAATACTTGCATGATTAATACAAACACATTATATTATTAAACACAATTCACTTTAAATAAATAATAATGAATTAGATTAATAACAAATAATCGTACGTGCATCTCAAAAATACATGCATTTCACATGAAAATAGCAACACTCCCCGGATAACACGAGTCCTTTGATAACACGAATAATCACCCACTATCACTACCACTACCATGGCTCAGGTAACATATTACACGCAGAATAATGACACTGTGAAATGCTGAACAAGAATTTGCTTATGTACCCAAATCATCGTCACGACCACCCAACGCAGAGTCGGCGACGTGGCCGCCCTTTACGTGGTCGTGATTTTGATGGGGCCTGAATTCTTTGATCTCAGCTAAACCTCACCGCATCGAATTCATTGATTGCGACCCGAGTCCACATCCCAAATCACCATTTCATCGCGAGCCACGATCATGGGCATTACAAAAACTACATATGTCTGACAACTTAATCTGTTTTGCACAATCAGTGGTTCAAACCCCTTATTCGATTTGCAGCAGAAAGTGAAAGTAGGAAGCTAACACAAATGGCATTTATGAACGTTACTATATCAAATTCGGTTCACGACCTACACATCTGATTAACTAACTTTCAAACCTTACACCGCTAAGACCCATTTTAGTCAACACTTTTTGAATTATTTATTAGTGTCCCAAGTAACGAACAAATATTATTACAAGTGCTTGTAGACTTCAAACGTAAATACATGTAATTGTATTCCTAGTGAAATGATATTTTATGTAGTTTTTTTATAAGAAATAATATATTATTAGTGATTGCTAAATTGAAAATTACTTTTAAAATAAACACCCCGAGCAACGCACTTGTGTGACACTAATAAGTAGATCACGTTAATTAATATGTATAGTACTAAATCTTGGCATATCTAATGGTTCAAATATGAATATATATGCAGTAAAACTCATACGAGTGTTTTAGTGGTCGAGTATTGAAATTTATAAAATATATAGTCTAAATTGCCTTTTTTTTTTTGAAAGTAACAACTAGTTGAAATTGGGTTAATACTCCATGGATGGTAGTGTAATTACATTTTGGAGAATCTTTCCTTGGAAGTTTTTATAAATGATTTGCTTTTCTAAAAAAAATAAATAGCCAATTAATATTGATATTAATTATTTTCTTTATATATAAGTTAATTGATTAATGCCGTTTGGTGTTGTTTTTTTGTAAGAGGTTAGATGTCTGAAATCTGAAAACCACGTCTTAAATTAAAAGGATGCCTTAAAATATGAAATTAAGAGGCTCTTATTTTATATATAGTATAGAATAGAATAGAATGTGAATGTGAGAGTTTCATCAAACATTACAACTCAAAAGGTAGAAGATATCTTTATGCAACTTCTATGCTTATCCCCATGTCTAAAACTAAAAGCAATGCGCGTGTTTAATTTATATTTTATTATGGGAACATTAGTTGGTATGATGGTTTTTATTAATTTTAATATTCTTAAAAAATTATAAATTCGTCTTAGTTTGAATTTTCTGAATCAAATAACATTTACAAAGGCAAGTTGAATCAAATAACATTTACAAAGGTAAGAGGGTGGAAATATAAATGAGAGGTCACAGGTTCGACTCCCGGCAAAAACAAGTTGAAATTTAAGTGGTGAAAGAAAACTCTTATGGTAAAGAATTAGTTTAGAAGTAGGAGTAGGATAGTTTGCCGTTCATATATATATATATATATATATATATATATATATATATATATATATATATATATATATATATATATATATATATATATATATATATATATATATATATATATATATATATATATATATATGGGTTTAAATGAGTACCACTAGTTTTGCGGAGTATTGGAGGTACCTCGCTTAAAATCATTTTTTTGAAATTTTTTTTCATAATCATGTTTAAATTAATAATACAAGGCTACTTGCAAAAAATCACACATAAACACACACTAGATATATGTGAAACGTGTGTGTTCACATGAACTATACTGTTGTGAACGTGTGTTCACAACTAAGCATGTTCACATGAATTTTTTCACGTGCAAATGACTTTTAAAATGATAGAAAGTGTAAGTGTATATAATTTTTACGAATAGCCTTATATTATTTGTATCTAAATGAATATGAAAAAAATTCAAAAAAAAAAGTTTTTTCAGAGCAAGTTCACATCTGAAACCCGTGTGTTCACAGGTACTCACGGTATTCTGCATTGTTTAGATACTAACATGAACTATATATATATATATATATATATATATATATATATATAGGGGTGGGTTCAATGGAAAACCACTATGCACCTGAAAACTATGGAAACCTACGCATACCGTCCGATTTGATGCATTTCATGAAAAACGCGGTGGCATGATCGTAAATAAGATGATGCATCACGCGGGAAATTTGATGCATCACGCAGGATTTTGATGCATCAGGCAGAGAATTTGATGCATTTTGGTGGTGCAGTGCGGTTTTCACAAGTTTCCAGGTGCATTGTGGTTTTCCATTGAACCCCCTATATATATATATATATATATATATATATATATATATATATATATATATATATATATATATATATATATATATATATATATATATATATAGATCAGGTGAGAATGATCTTATGGTGAGAAGGGTGAGAAGGAATACTGAGCATTCATCTAATCTCGTACCATGCACCTCATCACACTAGATTGTTTGATACATTACTTAAATATATAAGCTACCATTTAAAAACTTTCCAAATCTAATATTTTATTTATATATTAAATAATTTTTATTATTTTAATACAAAATACCAACATTCTATAAATACATGATTCAATAGTTTGCAAAAGCGGTGATTTAATAAATATATGATTGATACAATTATATTATTGATTGCTTTTATGAATCTATATTTTTATAAAATGATGATTCAATGATACTTTGAGATATAGGTTTTTCGTTTTAAGATGCAACATTGAAAGACAATGATTCAATTTTTAATTCACTGTAATAATACACTGATTCAGTAACATACACGAATTATATGATGATTCAATAAACCTTTAATTAATACGATGATTAATAAACATTCACGATTCAATTTTAATAATACACTGATTCAGTAACATACACGAATAATATGATGATTCAATAAACATTCATATTTCAATTTTTCAAAAACACTGATCCAATTTTTTAAAATACAATACTGATGCACGATAAAATTGATACAATAACCAAAATACAATATGCCCAAAATTGAAACTTCGTGATTCTTTAGCGAACCAAACACAATGGTTCAGTATGAACAGATCTAAAAATCAACATATACATAAGCAAACATCATTCTAATAGAATACTAAAATACCAATTTCGATGTGGTGATTTTTGCTATAAACAGAGATGAAGCAACAATCATGGTCGAGATGGAGACAAAGACAAAACTCGTCATCAACGACTTATTTTCACAGCGAAAAAGCATCAATATAGTGATTTTCAATGGTGAGAAACCCTTCAAAATCAACGGCGGTTTGTAGATCTAACCCAGAACAATTTGTTGGCGATTGTTGGTCTGGAAAGTCGATGAGGAGCATTCGATGATGGATCGAGAGACGGAGTTGTGATAATCGATGGTTGAAGGCAACCGGTGGTGATGCTTGTCTGCCTATGGGTGGCCGGCGGCCGGGGAGAACAAAAAAAATTGAGAAAGGAGATGTACGTGTGTTTTGTGGGCTAGGGTTTGGGTGGTGATACTCGAGAGCAAAAAGAAAATGAGAAAGGAGACGGTGATGGTTGGTCGGCGGCTGGCCGGTGGTGATGGTTGGCCGGCGGCTGTGGAGAGCAAAAAGAGAATGAGAAAGGAGATGTTTTGGGGGCTAGGGTTTGAGTGGGAGAATGAGAGCTAATATATGAGGGTGAATTATCTAGTGTATGTTGTACATATTATTACCATGGGTCCTATTTTGTTTAATGGTGTAGATTCCTTCTCACCTCTTCTCACCAAAAGATCCTTCTCACATGATCCTATATATATATATATATATATATATATATATATATATATATATATATATATATATATATATATATGTATATATATGTATATATATATATGCACCTGTTTATGTACTAAATAATAAGTAAATTTATTAAGTCCTTAAACTTTTTTTCAAATTGTTTAAGTCCCTAAAGTATGTTTGTCTTATTCAAAAGTATATATTTTTTACCGGCTACCGGTTAGCTGGTAAAATCAACTGATAAAACAAATATGTTTAGGGACTTAATCGCTAAAATATGAAAAAATGGTGTGTTTTTTACAACATTAATCAAGTAAAAAACTAAAATAACTTGTTTGGTAACCGATCAAACAGGTCAAATATACACTTTTGAATAAGACAAAAATAGTTTAGGGTCTTAAACAATAAGAAAAAAAGTTTAGAGACTTAATCACGAAAATAAAGAAAGTTGATAGGGTTTTTTTTCAATATTAACCCTACTATTTGACTCGTTAAAATGTTTTTCAAGTATTTTGTTAATGAATTAGAACATGTCATTAATTACCTCGGATATAAGGAATCAAACACCCATACGGCCATACATACACTTTTTCCATGTTAAGAGTTTAAATGTCTGAAATCTGAAATCATATCTGAAATCTAAAAGGTGGCTTTAATGTCTGAAATCAGAATTTTGAAATCACATCTGAACTTTAAAAGGTGATCTTAAAGTCTGAAATCTGAACTATTAATCAAATTATGAAGTTTTAAATTATAATAAGATATATTAAATATAATTAATATTAAAAGTTTGAATACTAATTGAAGTTTATATAGTCTAAAAAACAAATTTACTAAGATTATGTGTGTAATACACATGCTAATAAACTAATTATCATAGATATAAGAGTAAAGGACATTTTTGGTCCTTGTGGTTTGATGGTTTACCCGGATTCAGTCCTTTAACCATAATAAGGTCAAATTTCATCCCTATTTTGTTAATTTTGTGCCCTTTTAGTCGCTCGTCCGTTAAACTTAACGACACAACCGTTAAATTTGTAAGAATGACATTTTTACCCTTTTCATTGAGACGCTTTTAGTCCCTATGGTTTTATTATTTACCCAATTATAGTCCAACATTTATTTTATTTTATTTTATCTTTATAATTATATTATTTATAGATATACTTAATTCATTATAAACACACTTATTTTATTTATAAATATAGTTATGTTTTAATATTTTATTTACATTTACTATTGTTCGTATTTTATTTAAAATTTAACTTTTATTTTAATTTAAATATATATTTCTTTACTAATTTATTTAAAGTTCATCTTCTTTATTAATTTTAATTTTTATAATATTATTGTTGACATTTATATATGTAATTTTGTTAGTTGTGTTTAAATAAATATTTTTCCTCTCCGAAGTCACTATTTCTTCAAGTATCTTCCAACCTAATCAACTATCAACACATAAATTATATTATATGTGATGGATATATATAGGTGGGTTCAATGGAAAACCTATATGCATCGGGAAACCCGGGAACCACTTCATAGCCATTGGATCAGGTGATACATTACGCAGAAAGTCGATGCATCACGCGAGATTTTGGTGCATCACGCGGGGAATTTGATGCATCACGCGGAAATTGTGATGCATTTGTGGTGGTGCATTGAGGTTTTCCAAGGTTTTCTGATGCATGTTGGTTTTCCATTGAACCTCCCTATATATATATATATATATATGTGTGTGTGTGTGTGTGTGTGTCTATATATATATATATATATATATATATATATATATAATATTTTCAAGTATCTTCCAATGTCATTATTTCTTCAAGTATATTCACATATGTATATAATTTATGTGTCGATAATTGATTAGGTTGGAAGATATTTGAAGAAATAGTAACTTTGGAGAGAAAAAATGTAACATCCTCCCCGAACCCGGAAACGCCACGTCAATACAATACACAGGTGGCAATAACGCAATAACTCAATTACACATATGTCATAAGATAACTCAGAATCACTATTAATTTAAAACTTTCACATAATATTGTTTACACATCATTCACTGATTAACAATATCCCATAAGACACAAACACTAACATACTCGTCAACAAAGGCAGCTACAACAGTCTTCACATAACGGCGAGTCTCTGATCAACAAACTCAACAACTGAACCCTTCACTGAAACCCTGAACACGGAAGACTCGAATACGTAAGCTCGAAAGCTCGTGAGTACTCCAGGGTTAGACTCTGCACAGAATCACATAACATGCATACACGTAGCACATACACACAACACAAGCTCTATCTCTGTCCCAGGCAATCAACATCACTATACAGGTATTAACACGCAGCATGAGATCCACAGGCCTGCACACAATATCACTGAGGGGGACCCTTCCCCAGCTAACGACTGTGCGCATTGGTGGTTAGCCACAACCCTGTAGCGCGGGCGCGAACCGGCTACAAGCTCTACCGTGTATACACGCTCCAAGGACTGTTAGGGACAGTCAACCCGCGCGATCACACATCGCGAATCACCGTACGTATGGAACTCATCACGGACCCCCGGACTGGATCTCATCTCATGCACACATATAACACATATGTGGGAAATAGAATCATACCTGGCGCCCACGTCCCCGTCTCATTCACAATACACGATATACACATACACGAAGCTAGCTACACAGTTATGACTCGTAAAACGGTCCCAGGTTTGAAAAGGAACTCGGGTACTCACCTGGTCGATCCACTAGTCCCGAAGTCTCTGACTCGGCTCGGCTCGCTGACTCGTCCCTGAAATCACACAGAGCCCAACTCGTTAACACAAACCCACGAACATATATCACAAACTCATAATGAACATGAACCCGACTCGGACTCAATTGCAATCCCCAACAGAACCCCGAAAACCCAATCAAAATACGACCCCGAAATCCCGATGAGACCCGCTCCCATACCCAGCTTCAAGCCCTTACGGAACCCGACTCAAACCCCACGCAAAACCCCGCCCAGCTGCTGACCACGTCGCGCCCCCTGCACTTCGCGCCGCGCCTCTGCTCCCTTGCGCGTCGCGCCGCGATCATGCGCCTGCATCCATCTCTGCACTTCGATTTCCATGGCTGAACTAGGGGTCTCAAACCCCAACCCTCGACTTCAGCAGCCAAAGAGGCACACAAAACTCATGTATATTCAACCCATATACCCCAGAAACCAAATCCAACAGATACACATACATATTTCAAGGTTTTAGCTACCAAAACTCATAACTCTTACATTTGAATTCTCAAGAACTCAACCAAGAAGATGGTGAAGAGGTTTAGCCCAAGTCTCAGGAATCAATTGAGCTCAAGAAAGCTTGCTTTCTGCTGGAGTTCACCAAAACACACACATACACTTTAGAACTTATCTCTCAAATGGATAAGAGAGGAAAGGGATAACACGTATACATATTTATCTCTATTTCGGCCGGTCCCGAACCCAATAACCCGAACCCGATATCACATTTTCAATATTTATACCCATTTAACCCATTTAACTCCACGAACCCAAATATATAATTAATCCACTAAATTAAATACCCGGTGACACGTAACTCGCAAACCCGACACGTAAAATCCACTACTCGGGATCTCATTGGCCCAACACGATAATAATTATTTAAATATCCACTAAAATAATTACACGCAATTATCTCGAAATTGGGATGTTACAAAAAATATCGACGATATTATATCTACTTAAACACAACTAACAAAATTACATATATAAATGTCAACAATAATATTATAAAAATTAAAATTAATAAAGAAGATGAACTTTAAATAAATTAGTAAAAAATATATATAATTTTAATTAAAATAAAATTTAATTTTTAAATAAAATACGAACAATAGTAAATGTAAATAAAATATTAAAATATAAGTATATTTATAAATAAAATAAGTGTGTTTATAATAAATTAAGTATATCTATAAATAATATAATTATAAAGATAAAATAAAATAAAATAAATGTTGGACTATAAATGGGTAAATGATAAAACCATATGGACTAAAAGCGTCTCAATGAAAAGGGTAAAAATGTCATTTTTACAAATTTAACGGTTGTGTCGTTAAGTTTAACGGATGAGGGACTAAAAGGGCACAAAATTAGCAAAATAGGGATGAAATTTGACCTTATTATGGTTAAGGGACTGAATCCGGGTAAACCATCAAACGACAAGGACCAAAAATATCCTTTACTCTAGATATAATATAGCAAGTAGGCACGTAATTTTCTTTTCTTGACGCCTAAAGATGAATATCAACAAAATAAATAGATAGTCTTACAAGGCTTGACCATAATATTGTTAAAAGCAAAAATCAAATACTAAAAAATTGATATTTAAATTATGTTCTAAATAACGGACTTTATAATTTTGTAGAAAAGTAATGCAGTACATTAAAAAAAATACATAAAATGGTAATGTACAATTTAGTAAAATGGTCAGTTTCAGCACTAGTGACGGTTTATATATTTTTAGTGACACGTTTAACACAAAATCTAAATTTCTACATGCTAATTTTTTAAAAGAAAAAAATACATTTCCTTTGTACATAATTTTAAGGGTTTATTACGAAAAAAACTAATATGTTTTCACGGTTTTTACGTTTTCGTCCCTTAATGTTATTTTTTCTAGTTTTGTGGTTTTAGAGACTGAAAAACTGGGTTCTAATATTCATTTTTCACTAAACAAAAAAAATATTAACTTGAGGACTTTATGAAAAAAAAATAACATGAAGGGATGAAAACACAAAACACATGAAAACATGTTGGTTTATTTCAAAATAAACCCTAATTTTAAAACTATATCATCCAAAATAAAAACGGACATAAAGCGTTAACTTTTATGACAATTTTTCCTAACTAAAAAACCAATTTCACAATTTAAGATTCGAATATATTCAAAATCCAACGTCGGGAATTATTTCATGTCATAATTCTTATTTATCTTTTAAAAAAAAACATTGGGACTATATTTATGTAATATATATGTAGATTAAATGATGAATTATTAGAACTCCCTAATTTTAAATTAATTAAAACTAAAAACCATAATTAAAAACATGTTTAAATTCTCATAATCCAAAGATTTGACCAAACTTGAGAACAAAGATTTGTCTACTAGAAATTAATAAAAACTTGTGTAGTGGGCTCACAAGCCACCACCATTTCACATGCCTTTCATCTTTTTGTAGTGGAGAATATGTCTTGCACATGTTCATATAATTCCATCAAACCAATTTCTAATCATTCCATTATGTTTAGTTTAATCAATATTTAATTTTTTATTTTTATATTTAATTATAAATGGGAAAACATGGGATGTTAATATTGGTTTAGTATCAAAAGGGAAAGGTGATTTGTACGTATCATATTTTTATCATACACATTAACTTTATTAAATATGAAAAATTTATTACTCCTTCCGTCCCAAAATAATTGTCCACATTTGACTTTTGAAGTCTTTCTTTTTCAACTTTGACCTCAAATATATTTGTTTGTGTTATATAATACTTGATGAAAATTATACCCAATGGAAATACATTTTAAACAAAATTCTTTCATATATTTTGCATCACATATTATATAACACAAAGAAAAATATTTAATGTCAAAATTGAAAAATAAAATACTTCAAAAGTCAAATGTGAACAATTATTTTAGGACGGATAGAGTATTAATTTTGAAGGTATAAGACATAGACGATAATATAGAATTTGATGTGATCAAAATGATGATACTTTGAAAGGGAGTGAATGATTGAATTTAATGTAATTTTTTATTTCTCTCATATTATTGTGGGTATTAATTTCTACTAATCACACAAGTCCTTTCTACATGATTTGCATTAGTAACGTGAAACCCATTAATTAAACTAAATATTTTTCTCACATCAAGGGAATAAGTTTTTTTTTTTGAACAGCAAGAGTAGACGCACAAGGAACTTCGGCAATCTCATCATCCCAACTTACGAAAACTCAGAAAGAACTATATCTATCTATACTATTAAAAGAGTAACTATACTCATTTCTGGTGAAGCCACGTGTCGTTAATAGGGATGGCAATGGGGCGTGGATCTCAGTTCCCATCCCCATCCCCGCTTCATAATCCTCTCCCCCATCCCCGGCCCCATTCCCGTCGGGGAATGAGTTTGTATTCTCATCCCCGTCCCCGTCCCAATCGGGGATCGGGGATCCCCGTCGGGGAATCGGGTTTTTCAAGTTGCTAAAGATTATTTAAGTTTAAACTATAAATAGTAATTTAGTACAAAAATATATGTAAATAAACACTAGAAAAATTTATTCAAACATATTTGAGGATTTACATATATAATGTATAATTTGTAATAAAACTAAAACAAAGAAATGGATGCAAAACATTTATAAAATCAATAAAATGAAAAATAACAATAATATTTTAAACTATAGAAAAGTCATATACAATGATATTTAATATATTATATAAAATGTAATGAATAATTTACATTGTAAAGTTAAATATATATAATAATTTATATTAAAACATAATTCATAACCGGGGTCGGGGATTAAAGTGTCTCATATCCCCGCCCCATCCCCATTATTTTAAATCGGGGATCCCCGTCCCCGTCCCCATCCCCATCCCCGGTCAACTCGGGGATTCCCCGGTCAAATCGGGGTCGAGTTACGGGTTTCCCGTCGGGGTTGGGTTTTTTTGTCATGCCTAGTCGTCACCATGAATCGACACGTGGCATTTATAGATTTTAAAAATAATAAAGAAATTTAAATCAAATCTACCCAAATATAATATAATCCACTTTTAAATTCAAATCAAACAAAATCTAATACTCTCACTTATTAATTAAATCTATCCAAATCTAATATAATCCACTTTTAAATTCAAATCAAATCAAATCAAACAAAATCTAATAATCTACTAACTTATTAATTATAAGATAATATAATAAAAGTATAAAAAATATATAAGAAAATAATTCATCTTCATATATATTTAGAAATATACAAAACTAATAGGTTATAATAAATAATAATATCATCTTATATACTTTTGTTTAAAAAATAATATTTATATCTTTATTATTTTATTTATTATATTTTATATATACTAAAGATATCCGCGTAATACGCGTAAATCTATCTATACTATTAAAAGAGTAACTATACTCATTTCTGGTGAAGCCACGTGAGTCACCATGAATCGACACGTGACATTTATAGATTTTAAAAACAATAAAGAAATTTAAATCAAATCTATCCAAATCTAATATAATCCATTTTCAAATTCAAATCAAACAAAATCTAATGCTCTACTAACTTATTAATTAAATCTATCCAAATCTAATATAATCCACTTTTAAATTCAAATCAAATCAAACAAAATTTAATAATCTACTAACTTATTAATTATAAGATAATATAATAAAAGTTTAAAATATATATATATAAGAAAATAATTACTCTTCATATATATTTAGAAATATACAAAATTAATTAACATAATTAATAATAATATCATATTATATGCTTTTGTTTAAAAATTAATATTTATATCTTTATCTTTTTATTTATTATATTTTATATATATTAAAAATATCCGCGTAATACGCGGGTAATAAACTAGTAAACTAGTATATATATAAATGGAAATAGCAATGAGGGGGTCGGGAGAATCAGATTCATCAGCGTACCTATAAGATTCCAGCGTACCCTAATGTGAATGATCATTCACACATATTTTTTTTGAATAGACATGTATAAGACAACATTATAAGACTTTTTTTTCAAAAGAAGCAACATCATAAATCTTGTGAATGGTAAAAAAAATCATGTGAATGGTCATTCACACCATTCACATGATGTGAAATGACCATTCACATGGATGGCCATTCACATAATATGCATTGAGCATTCATATAATTTTTAAGGATACAGAAAGTGTGAGTGTATATGAAATTCATATATCATGCGTATAACATCAAATTAAACATAGTTATGAGAAATAAAATTAAAAAAAAGTTTTTTAAGGTTGGTACCTTCGGGTGCACTTGATTTTGAGAGGTACATTTTTGAACATGAATCGGGGTCGGGATGTCTGTTCGTATAAGCTTTTATCGTGGACATGAACTAGGAAGAATGTTTTATAGTTTTCCCTCATTCTTAATATTATATATATTTAATTATGTTTAACTGTAAAATTTTAAAAGGGCAAATTGCATGAAATAACAACATACTTACGCCTTTTTTCTTATTAGAGCAGTTTACTTTATTTTGTACCAATAATTGTATCCTATTAACATTAACTTGTTATTTAATGCAATTTCATTTTGATAACCGGTTGCTAACCGGTTCCCATTTCATTTTTCACACACCAAGAAAGAGAGAGAGGGAGAGAGGCGAAGGGGAGGCGACCTCCGGCGTCGGCGAAGGGGAGGCAATCTCTCGGTCTCCAGATCTGTGGGATTCCATTTCAAAGAGAGATCGACGGGGAGAGATTTATACAGAGAGAGAGAGAGAGCGACGACTACAGAGAGAGAGAGAGAGAGAGCGACGAAGACGGCGACCTCTATCCAGCGGCGACTGATGAATGTAAAATCCTTCACCCTGTATGGATCCCCAATCCTTTACATGTTAGGGTTTCGTTTACAAGGTTAGGTTTCGTTTTCAGATCTGATTTTAGATTTCCTTTAGTTAGAGGGATTTTGAATGAGATTTCATTTTCAGATCTGATTTTTTTGAATGGGTTTTGTTGGTACACCCTGTGTGACGATAACAGTCTAATCGATCAACATTTTGGTTTAAGTAATATTCTGAGTATTGAGAATTAACAAGTGTTTTGATATATATGTTTATATGTGTTTGTCTGTTATTGATTGTGTGTTTGAACTTGATGTAACATATTACAAGAAGTTCAAACATAAAGGTCAAAGATTAACTCAAGCATAAGTAAAACATAAGTTTCATCACTTAAGTGTTTAAGTGTATTGGCTAGATTCGAATTACATAAGGGAAGACATTCGAATCTGTGATAGATTCGAATGTGTCCTTAGATTCGAATATGCCCAGATTCGAGAATGTCATTGTGGACAGACTCGAATGGGCCTTGGGTCAGATTCGAGTTTGGCCCACATCAGACTCGAATCAGGGTCTATAATTAGGGATAGACTCGAGTCATTAGTAGACTTTTAGCAGAATTCGTGAGGAATTAAGCTTAAGGCGATCTCGAGTTTATCAGCTAGGTGAGTGCTGTTTCGGAGAGAATTAGTTCGTAGGATCGTTCGTGTGTCGTTCGTTCAGCGTCTAATAGTCTCCGTGTTTCGTGGTTGAGAGTTGTCCGTCTAACCGTCAACGAGGATTCCGCACTCGTTCACGGATCCGCGTCTAGATAGATCTTGCAGTGGTAGACCTTACAAGTGGTATCAGAGCCTACGGAGTGTTCTTCGAAAAAATAAAATGGGTTTGCCTTTTTCATATTACACAAGAAATAATAAAGTATCGATGCGACCTTAACAAATCGGAGGCCATGTGCAGTTGCTCCTGTTGCCCACCTCAAAAACCGGCCGTGATAAGGTAAGACTGGTACATGACAACTAGTACTAGCTACTTGAACAATAATTAATTGATATTCAATTAATAAACAACAAAATTAATTAATGATCATCTTATCTCCGCACATGAACTACTAATGACAAAAATATCCGACATATATTCGTTTGTATAATATAATTTTAATTAAGGCTTTTTATAATAAAAAAATCATTTTTAGTTACTGTTAACAACGATACTGATTTCATACATCTTGTCGTTTTTTAGTATTTTTCTTTTGTTGTCTTTTGCTGCTTCTAAAATTTCACTTAGGCCATGTTAATTTATTTATCTTTTAATGGAATTATTAAAAGATCATTTAACCTTTGAATGACTTTTTGATGATTCCTTCTTAATAATTCTATTAAAATGTAAACAAACAACCCTTTAGCTTATCGTTAGTTTTTTTTAATAAAAATTTATTGATGTTTAAAAGAAACATGCATGATTTATATATAGTTGTAATTAGTTAATGTTTTCATCGGTTTAGAGCTTATTTCACAAAAATAAAATTATCAAAACCAAAGTAAACTATAATTGAAGTTTAAAAAGTTGAAAACTAGAAAAAAGTTTTAAACATCACATTTCAGATTTGAAAGATAAAAAAAAAAGGGATAATTGCGCAAAAAACCCCAAACTTGTCCGCTTTTTGTGATTAAAACCCCAAATCATTTTTCGTTGCATAGAAAACCCCAAACTAACTAAAAATCAGTAAATCAAGGTTTTATCAATGACTAACCGGTTGAAACCGGTTATTAATCCTACGTGGACTAGTAATAACCTATATAGAATAAATTTTAATTGTTGAAACTGATTTCCAAGTATTGCACATCATTTTTAACGCTCGTAGATGAGGTAATCCCGTTTAAAAATTACAATTAAAAATTATCTATGAGCGTTAAAAATGATGTGTAATGTTTGGCAACCGGTGTCAACAATTAAAATTTATCACATGTAGGTTATTTAGCGGTCCCTGTAGGATTAATAAGCGGTTTCAACCGGTTAGTCATTGATAAAACCTTGATTTACTGATTTTTAGTTAGTTTGGGGTTTTCTATGCAACGAAAAATGGTTTGGGGTATTAAACACAAAAAGCGGACAAGTTTGGGGTTTTTTACGCAATTATCCCAAAAAAAAAGGGTTTGTTGCTACTTTTTATTGTCACAAACTAAACCAAGAATTCGAACAAGTTTAGAATTTAAAAGTGAATCAAATATGATTGATTTTTTTAAAGTAAGAGTTGGTTATGTTTTTTTTTTTGTTTTTTTCATTCTAATGTTAATGATTAATAAAATTTTATAATTTTAAAATAGTTGAGACAAATACATTGTTATGTTAAAATATAGATAAAAAGAAATGTGATCATAATGATACATTCAAATTTTTATAAAATATAATACATCACACGTTATAATAGAAAAACATAACAATTATATATTATATATAAAATAAATTTTTTTAGTCAGCTACATACATGCTTGCTTAATGAATACAGTTTTGACGATAATAAATTTTATATTAGAATATAGATAAAAATAACGCGTTCATAATAATGATATGTTCAAATTTCAATAAAATAAAATATATCAAAAGTTATCAAAGAAAAACAGAAAAGTTATATATTATATGTAAAGTAATAAAATAAGTCAGTTGACTACCTACCTGATTAAACTGTTTGACAGCTTGTTTCACTATTGAATGAACCGTACCAACAAGTTCTTAAATAAATATATTTGTTAATGTTAATGTATGTTTCATCAAAAGAATATTTTACAATCGTAGGGACTTCTATTGCCGTATATACATGTGTGTATGTTAAAGATTATTTGAGTACCATTTATAATTAAGACCAGTGAGCATCAATCAAAGTAACGTTTTATACATAAATTTTTTTTATATATATACAAGCTTTGAACAAATAAAAATAAATTTTCAGTGGTTTCATTGCATTCATAAGCTTTAATATACACAAGATTTATTAGATTCATTCCATTTTTATGTTTTTATATATACAACTTTATTTGGTTCACTGCATTTATAAACTTTAATATACACAAGATTAATCAGATTGATCACACTCAAACTCTGTAAATAAGTAATTTGTAACATGCAAAAGCTTTAATGATCCTCATTCTATGTGTGTGTGTATGTATGTATGTATGTATGTATGTATGCCTGTGTGTGTGTATGTATGTATGTATGTATGTATGTATGTATGTATGTATGTATGTATGTATGTATATATATATATTGGGGTTCGATTGAGAACTTTTGTGCATCGAGGCACCATTGAGAACTTTTATGCATCAGACTTTCTACCAAGTGTGCATTAATAGTATTTGTGGAATAAATTTATAAGAAAATTAATTAATTATAGATTATTAGGTTTAATTTGATTAGGAAACAAATCAATACATTAAACAACTTACTAAAAATTTCTCCATCTTTCTCTCTTCACCTCTCTCTCTCTCTCTCTCTCTCACGCTCTCTCTCTCACCATGATCAACCTCTCTCCCTCTCCTTCCCCATGTGATCACCCCACCCTCTCTCATAGTCTCATTCTCAAAATCCGGCCACCATCTTGCTCTCTCGGCCGCTGCACCACCGCTCTCTCGGCCGCTGCATCACCATCGCACCACCACTGCACCGACCATCTCTCTCTCTCTCTCTCTCTCTACAGCCAATAATCACCGCATTTTTTGAATGCATGATAAATTTTTGAATGATGAACACCTTCAATGAAAAATGCGATAAAAGGATACATTTTTGAATGATAAACACCTTCAAAGATAAAAGGATGTATTTTGATGATTTTGGAAGAGATGAACGATATGCATGTATTTTGACGATTAACGATGCATGAAGAGATGAACGATTCATGTTTGTATTTTGATGTATTTTGATTCTGGAAGAGATGAACGATATCATGATTTATTTTTGGAAGAGATGAACGATATGCATGTATTTTGATGATGAACGATTCATGTTTATATTTTGATTTTGGAAGAGATGAACGATATGCATGTTTTATTTTTGGAAAAGATGAACGATATGCATGAAGATATGAACGATATGCATATATTTTGATGTATTTTGAATTTGTATTATTCTTGTTAATTTTGGAAGTATAATAATTAAATAAGGATTGCATAATTCCTGTTTTACCCCTCCGTGAATTTGATTATGTGTATTTGATGCATAAAACTTTCTATTTAATTACCCTTTTGTCATTTGATCTAACCCACGCATTCTTTTCATCCAACGGACAGTGGAGGTTCTTTTGTGTCTCGATGCACAAAAGTTCTCAATGGAACTCCTCTCTCTCTCTCTCTCTCTCTATATATATATATATATATATATATATATATATATATATATATATAGGGATGAGTTCAATGGAAAACCACTATGCACGTGGAAACTATGGAAACCTATGCATACCGTCCGATTTGGTGCATTTCATGAAAAAAGCGGTGGCATGATCGTAAATAAGAAGATACATCACGCGAGATTTTGATGCATCACGCGGGAAATATGATGCATCACGCGGGATTTTGATGCATCACGCGGGGAATTTGATGCATTTGTGGTGGTGCAGTGCGGTTTTCACAAGTTTTCTGGTGCATGATGGTTTTCCATTGAACCCCCTCTATATATGTGTGTGTGTGTGTGTGTGTGTGTGTGTGTGTGTGTGTATGATGTATGTATGTATGTATATAA
Organism: Centrapalus pauciflorus; assembly: GCA_020465985.1. Taxonomy (NCBI): domain Eukaryota; kingdom Viridiplantae; phylum Streptophyta; class Magnoliopsida; order Asterales; family Asteraceae; genus Centrapalus; species Centrapalus pauciflorus. Next base: position 127,167 of record JAANYP010004661.1, read on the forward strand.
ACTAGGGTTTTGAGCATCATTTATAGTTAAGCACTTGTGAGCACCAATCAAAATAAGGCTTTATATATACAGAAATGAGTTCAATGGAGAACCTCCATGCATCGAAGAACCTTGAAGAACCTCCATGCATCGAAGAACCTTGAAGAACCTCCATGCATCACCACAAATGCATCACAATTCCCCCGTAATGCATCATTATTTCCACATGATGCATCAAATTCTCGCGTGATGCATCTATTTTAACATTATTTCCACGTGATGTATCAAATTCCCGCGTGATGCATCAATTTCTACGTCATGCATTTCAGTTTTTCTAGCGATGCATTGTGGTTCTTCAAGGTTTTTCGATGCATAAGGTTCTCCATTGAACCCACCCCTATATATACAAGCTTTGAACAAATGAAAATAAAATTTAGTGGGTTCATTGCATTAATAGGCTTTAATATATACACAAGATTCAATATATTTATTGCATTTTCATGCATTTATATACACAATCTTCATTAGGTTCATTGTATTCAAAATCTTAATATACACAACATTCATTATATTGATCACATTCAAACAATGAAAATAAGTTATCAGCAATATGAAAATGTTTTAATTGATGCTAATTTGTTAAATATTTATTGGTGTTTATTATTAAATGGTGCTTAAATGATCCTCAATACATACACACACACACACACACACACACACATATATTCGGGTTCAAATAGTATTTTTTGAAATCAAGTGCACCAAAATGTATCTTCCTTAAAAAACTTTTCTCAAAACTTTTTTTCAATTTTTTTCAATATTATATTTAAATTAACGTTACACACATGATATGTGAATTTCACGTACATTCAGGTTTTCAACATCTTTAAAAGATTTGTGAATATCAATACATATTTATCTGAATGGTCATGCATCCAAGTGAAAAATCATTCACATGATTTTATTTTACCATTTAAAGACATTTATTTTTCCGAATGTAAGGTATATGATCCTTTTTTTTAATGAAAAGTCTTATAATGTTGGCTTATACGTGTCTATGCAAAAAAAATACGTGATTGATCAGTCAGAAGAGGTGCACTAGAAATTAAAGGATATGCTGATGAACCTGAATTTTATATATATATAGACTTCAATTCCACAACCATTACATATATTATTTGATTTATAACAAAAGATTGCATAAATAGATGGACATCAAAAGAAAACAACAAAAAAAACACTAGAAATTCCTAGCTAGCTAGATTTATGATTTTGTTACCATCATCAAAAAGATTCCTAGTATGTGTTTTATATCGTAAAGATCGAATATATGATAATAAAATTGTACTGATCAACCATGTTTATTAAAATCGCGAGTAAGATAATCGGATCGGTAGATCTTACGATACTACCAAGTGATTTCAAACAGGATTGGTGTATGATTGTATTTTAATAAGATCGGACGTAGGATCGGTCACTGGTCTAATTAATCCTACTACCTTTTATTCGGTCCGGATCGACCCTTTTAACTGGGTTCTCGTGTGATTGTAAACTGATTCGATCCAACATTTTACATAGATCCAATCATTTTATCGATTTGGACATTGAGTCAAATTGTAGAATGTATGATTGGTTGATTTTTCTTTAGATGACCATAAACATTTTAAATATGAATGTATGTTGTTTCCCAATTTATTGTATAATACAATTTTAAAATGTTATATATTTAATTTATAATATAAAAACATAAATTACAGCAGCTAGAAAAAAATTAAAAAGTAATGATTTTGTGATAGGATTTTAGGATCCTGATCCGATTTAACGATCGTGATTTTGCAGAGAGAAAAATTATTATAGATTAGATCTCAATCTTGATAATCTTCTGATCAGCAGTAACATAAATCATAAATTAATTTGGGATCCGATATATGCTGATCAAATATAAAACGGGAAACATAAATTGTCCCACAAATTCCATTTCAAATCACAAACAAGAATGAAGAAATCCAAAAAGAATCTAATTTCTTTTTCATCAAGATGATCAACTCAAAACTTTGAGCTGTACAAAGACCCCAGTGTCTCTTCACATGCACATCACTCCAAATTTCTTCCCAATCTATCAAAGTGGTTCTAAACTCTTATGGAACCCCACTTACATAATATTCTTTCATCAACTTATGACATAGAATAGAATAACAAGATTAATTGGAAAAAGATAAAAAAATTATTAATTAAATTTGACCCCTTAACCCCATGAAGGAAGCTGAAATACTAAAAGAAACCACAGCTTCTACAACAGTATGCATCAAAAAACAAACACCATTATATATTACTTACTTAATTACATAAAACCCTAGATCAAAATCTTCTAAATTTGGTTAATTAATATTAATTATGATCTCACCTGGCTTTAGGGCAATTTCATTTGTGGATCTTCAAAGGGTTTGTTGACATCAGCTTGATGAACAATTGAATCAATGTCATTCCAGTTCCAATAATTTGATTCCAAGAAGTTGCTTGTGGTTGGAACTTGCATCCATGTTTGCGAAACCATTGAAGCATTTGGTATGATCACTCTTGTTGTTGTTGTAGTTGAATCATCTTTGAAACCATTTAATAATGGCGAAAAAGAAGTTGGACTGATCGGAATAGGGTTTGCATCGATGGATGTCATCATGTTTGAAAGTATCGAAAACCCTAAATTTTGATGGGGTAGCTGTGGTTGCATAATGGTGGTGGAACCTGTAAACCCGCCATTGGAATCCCAAGCAACTTGATCGAATTCGTTTCCAATTGGTTTAAAGAACAAACCTTTATCATCTGGGAACATGTATTTCTGATCATTATTCGACCCCAAATTATGATCCCCGGTGGTGGCGGCCGTCATGTTATGGCGTTTAACACGTTTGTTTTTGCGGCCGCCACCAATGGGGACATTGCGAAGAGTACCACCTTTAGTCCAATGCCTCTTACACGCTTTACAAAAGTGCCGTGGCTGCGTTTTGTTGTAGTTGTTATAATAACAAAACTTGGTGTTTGTGGAATCGCAACGCGGACACTTCAGGGGATCCGATTGTAGAGGCCTTTTCATCCGAGGGTTTGATGAGGATTGAATGGTGTTTGATGGTAACATGTTTTGGGTCCAATTGAGCTCAACATGATCACCAGAAACATTTTTGCTACTCAAACCCATATATGTTTTTATGAACTAATTTGATGAAAAGAGAGAATATATAAATGAAAACAAGCAGATCGATCGATGTTTGAGAAAAAAAAAACAAAGTGGTGAAAAGTGAGGATATAAGGGGAATGTGATGATCGAGAACTGAGAATCGAAGTAAACGTGTGTCTAGATCGAATCTCTCTTGCTATTTAATTTCAATACTGGTCAACTTGGTCAAGATAGGGTTGTTTAAAAACTCTTATTAATTAATTTATGAATAATTAATGACTTTTACTAATTTTTTTAAAATAATTTACTTTATTATTTTATTAATTTTATAAAACTTTTTATTTTAGCTTATTAATTTTGAAAACTTTTAATATGTATTGATTATAATTTCAATTAGTTTAGGAAACAAAAATAATAAGCTTCATCATAAATTTTAAATTAAATCAATTAAATGATATGCATTTTACTTAAATTAATGTTAATTTTTATTTTTGAAAAAAGGACGAGAAAATGGTAGTGTATTATGATGTCATACGGCAAGAATTGTTCTAATTTATTATAATATACTAGGTTAATATCCATGTGTTACATGGATTGATATAACAAATTAGTTATAAATTAAATATTTATAAAGAGCTGGATCCCTTAGGAACCATTTCTTAAATTAAGATACAATAAAAACCAATAAAAATATGATAAACATACAAAATCATTGAGTCAATGGTAAATAATGACGACTCTAAGTCAATGTTTAAGTTAAAAAAAAAGACAATTAAGATGTTATTCAAATTATTAATTATTGATTTAAATATACTATTTTATGGTTATTACATATGTGATTCAATTCAATTCATATCTTCTTATTACTGATTCAAAAATGTTGAACCTTCACTCTATTTTATTTGTTGTTGTGTTATCATCAATCTCATAGAAATCAACAAAATAATTTTTAAATGGTAATTATTTTATCTTTTTAATTTTTTTGATGTATATTAATCTAAATTGTATACATTTTTTAGAGACTATTAAATTAAACTATTTATAAATTTTCTTATTGAAGGTGGTTTAATTAATAATAAATATCTATTGATTAAGTGATTAAAACTTGATATAACAATTCCAGCGTCAACTTATAAAATAATCAAGATTATTCGAAATTAAGTTATCTTAAAATATAAAATTTGAAACTTTAGTTTTGAAGTCTTAGAAAATATTAATATACAATTCTATTAAAGACAATACATTTGGAAAATTGAATGATTATTTGAAAACAAATTTTTTTTTTTTTCAAAATTATTATATACTAAGGTTTGTAGTTCTTATTTGATACAATTATTTATTCTTTCGGACATTTAAATTTGAAGTTTATTATTTAATAGATTTTTAAAAAAAATTTATTTTAAATTTTAAAATTTGACGTTTTTATTTTATTATTTATTTTCTTGGAACATTTAAACTTGAAGTTCTTTATTTTATTGATTTTTTACACTTTTTTATTTTACATTGTTAATTTTAAAAACTTTTAATAAGTATTAATTATAGTTTCAATTAGTTTAGGAAACACAAATAATAAGTTTCAATCATAAAGTCTAATTAAATCAATTAAATGAAATGCATGTTACTTAAATTAATATTAATTTTATTTTTGAAAAAAGAGCGGATAAATGAAAAAGTAATGTATTAGAAGAATGACACGTGGTAAGAGTAGTTCTCATTTATTATAACATATAGATAGATTTTAGACAAAAAGGTACACGGTTCAAACTTCCTCGGAAACATCCCTCCCCAGAACGCGTTCATCTGATTTTAAGGTGCGAGTATGTGTAGCTTTTTAACAAATAGACATATATTATTTGTATTACATGAGTATAAAAAAAATAAATTTTATCACACCATGTTCACACTCGAAATTTGTGTGTTCACAGGTTCGCATAGTACTCTACAAATTATTGGTGCTCACATGAACCCCCCTCCCACACACACACACACACACACACACACACATATATATATATATATATATATATATATATATATATATATATATATATAATAATAATAATATGGTTATATATATATATATATATATATATATATATATATATATATATATATATATATATATATATATATATATATATATATATATATATATATATAATATGGTTCGAGAGAGTACCACTCATTATCCAGCGCACCAGAAGGTACACATTAAAAAAATTAATCTTTTAAAAAACATGTTTTAATAAACATTATAATTAAATATGGTATGTAAATTTCACATACATTCACATCTCCGAACTCCTTAAAAATGATGTGAACGCACACATACATAAATTTGTGTATACATGAACGTACATTTATATGATGCATGATTTCGGACACTTAGAATGTGTGAACGTGTGTAAAATTTATATATCATCTTTGTAATCTATTATCTATTACTATATAATAAAGTGGCTAGAACAGTTACCTCAAAATGTTGAAATTTCAGAACAAAACCAATGAAAAAGCTCCACGTATCCTTGGTTCTCTTCATATTTTTACTAGTCAGTGGTTACACACGTTGTTATCCTCCCCTCCTTCTCGGTCGACTGCAGATTCTGGTTTTTTTTTCTTCAGCTCTAATTTCTTCTGGAGTTCATGTGTTTCAGATGAACTTGTTCTCATCTGGGATTCTGCTTTTTGAGATCAATTTCTTCTATACTTCTTTTGAAACGATTCAATCACGTACCTTTGATCTTTGATTGAATCCCCAGCAATGAAGACAGTTCCCCATGCTTCTCTTCGCTATTCTTGCGTTGTTTCCCTCTTAGACACTTCAACTGTGACATACGCCATTTTCAGCCAGTTATCGGAGGGAGGCAGTTCCAAAGTACTATGTTTTGAGAGTGCAATATCACAGTCCATATAGTTGCAAACGGATCAGCAATCCAATTTTGCAGGCAACAGAGATTATCAAACTCAATTGGGCAGAATCAACAACCAATCTTTTAGGTAATCCCCATTATCAATCTGCAATAATAATTTTTCTGTTTCTGTGTGGCAATCATGATTGTATGAATTATGATAGAGACCGTGTATTTCAAATTCAGTCTAATTCTCTCTTATGCAAAATCTCCATCATTGTTTCCATTTAATCTCTTGCCAAAATCAAGATCGTGGTCAAATCTTCCATCACGAATGGAAGCAAAAACAATATCAAATTTGAACATCAATTGCTTTTTCATGTCGCCCACCAAGTATTTGATGAAATGCTGGCGACTTTTTTCGTGGCGTAGTTTTCATTCAGGTTTCTTACTTCTAATCTTACGTTTAAATTGATACTTGCTGGAAATTGACACTTGTTACGTTACATACACACCCATGGGCCATGAGTGACTCGTCAACCCTCTATTTTGGTTTGTAGTTTCATGTAAGGCTTTCATTATTTTAGATGAAGATGAGTGTTTTTTGTTTGCGATAAGGTTGTTTCAGTCACCTCCTTCCGATGAAAATGAAAGCTGTACTAATTATCATGAGGATTATCATGTGTTTAAAGACCCTAAACCTATAGAAAAATCCTTCCCATGTTTGATATTCTGGACAGTGCTTCTCATAGTAGTATCAGTAGTAGCATGATGTCTTAATATATTCTAATTTATGGTCAACAGTTAATGCAGAGTAGCATTATTAGTTTCTTTTGGGGTGTAAGTATTACATGCTGAAATTTGAATTACTAGAAAACTCTGTATCTTTGAAACTGATTTTTTTGACATGTGATGCTATGTAACATTTATGAATAGTTGGGTCTTGTTTGTTAGCAAAATATGAATCTCATTTGAATTTTTTTTTTCAAATTTCTATTTCTCATTGAGGCCTACAAAATTGAAATGCCTTTGAGATCACTTGGCTAATTATTTAGAGAAATCAATATTATTGCTATTATTTTGATTATATGCATGTTTTGTTTAAAAAACGTTGAATATTATGGATCCATCAGAACACATTTAGTTTTTGACTTCTCACATTCTCGTATCATCTGGTAACACTCTTGGCTTATGATCAATCCATCAGAACACATTTAGTTTTTGACTTCTCACATTCTCGTATCATCTGGTAACACTTTTGGCTTATGATCAATTAGAATAATTTCATGCACATGGATTGTGTTTTTTGGCTACATGTGTAAAGTTTTTTTTTTTTTTTTTTTTTTTTTTTTTTTTTTTTTTTTTTTTTTTTTTTGTAGTATGCAGCAAATTTGGACTTGTGTATTGACAATGATACATTATTTTAAGTAAATAAGTTTCAAACCATGTCTGTTACGTTTTGTAAGTTATATTGATCATTAATGTTTAGATATAATATAACTTATTTTTCTTAATATCAAAATGAAGCAGCAGAAGGATCAAAATCCTCAAGAATTTCACTGGTGAATTTCTAAAATAGAAAAACCCCACTGATTTCTCTTTTCAATTTCCATTTCTAATGTTCAAACTTGGTGAGTTTGACTGGTTGAGAGTTTAAAAGATCGATTTGTTCAATTTCAAGTTTGGTATTGCTGTCATTTTACTCTTTCTTTTTTCCAGCCCCAAATACACCCACTTACACCACTCAAACACTTAATTTACATTCATGTATATAGTTGATGCTGCTGTTGGTCTATTTTTCTGTTTTTAAGTGACAAACACTCCTCTGCACCAACACACAGTACACTCAAACACTTGCATTTGTTGCTGTTCCTTTATTACATGACCACACAATTGATTTTTAGTTCTACTTGGCTATTGTGAGCTGCTGCTGCGATGCCATACAAACACACATTACATAAACACTTGATCCATATGTTTTATTGTTGAGTTTTGCTACTGATGAAAGTTGTTGCTCTGCATTCTGTTTTCCAGCCAAGTCGACTTCGAGAATTGGAAAATCTCAGAGTCTAACATACTCCTCTATACACACACTTAATTACATGTATGTAACTATGTATTGAGATTAAATTGTTGTTGCTGCCATAATTTTTTCTGTTTTGACAGCCTTAGTCCTAGACTCACAACAGCACACACACTACTACACACATACACATACACATTGCCTTACTAAAATGCTAGATCAATGGCGATTAAATTAACAAATAAACAGAGACAAGGACCTGCACTAAAATAAAACCCAAAGTCGAAGATCTCCTATGTGATTCAGCTTCACACAATTACCCCAGATTTTAATTTCTTTATGTTTTACTGTCGAGGTGCTGCTGGTTATTCTCCTTTCTGTTTTACTGCCACAAATACACACTCTACTTCCACTACTTAGTTCATTTATGCACACACACGTATGTATGTATGTGTGTGTGTGTATATATATATATATATATATATATATATATATATATATATATATATATATATATATATATATATTACAAGGACTGCTACTGCTGTGTATTCTTTCTTTCTGTTTCTAGCACACAAAACAAACAAGATTTCATTTTATTTTGCTATTATAGGGTTGCTGCTTTGAAACTTGTTATAATTTTTCTGTGGAAAGGGACAGAAGTGGTGTAATAAGTTGAAGACAAATCTGGCTGGTGATTGAACGTCTTTCGTCTTGATTTTCCGGACTGTAATCAGTAATCATGTGGTTGTATTTGAAGATATCTTTTTTTTGAAAATTGCTGTGTAATTTTTATTTGGTACTATATTTGCTTACATTGCAACAATAAAATTGGAAGGAATGTAAGCTTTAAATGTGCTTGCCATTTTGGATAGGTGACAGAAGTTGCGAGACGAAGGATGGTGGATTGCTGAAACATTGAACATGGATTACCATTGTGATGCTGGCATGGAGGTAGGCACTCTATAATGTAAGAAATTAGTATGTCATTTGGTGAAATAAACTTATTGGTTCATCTAAGGGGATTATTTTGATTGTGTTTGTCATATACGTGATAATTTCCAGGGAATTTCAATGCATATGTTCCTCAAAATGTGCAATTTTGATGGTCGTGTGTTAGTAACTTCGTTGCTCAGGTGGGTTGTGTTGCTGACATGACCACATTTAGTTTTCAAGAACTGCTTGTTAGGTTGAATTTATCACATATCTTTTTCTTTTTACATGGTGATTATTGACGATGCAACCACTGAGGAAGAGCTTATGACTGTTTATGGCAATAGAAGCAAACAATAAGTTACGAGTTTGTTATGGATTTTGTTAGTATACGTCTTTATGTAGTTCTTTAAAAATTGAAGTTACCTTGATATATAGATGTCTAATTGTTATTCTTGGCTTTTCTGTTTTGTATGTATTTTCTAATTGGTTTGTTCCCTATTTATGGAATTTTATGAATCATTAGTTGCTACTAATTAGCTTCTGTGTTATGGTTTCAAGCTGAGTATTTAGGGGGCAATTTTAGTGTTCAATTTAATCAAACTGATTTATTAGAATATATCAATTAGCTTCTGTGTTATGGTTGTTTTGAAGTTCACAGTCATCTGTGCATCAATTTTTGAAGTCCAAAACCACGTAACCAAGATACAATCATTTTTAATTTGGTTGTATAAAACTGTCAAATATAAATTCCATGCTAGACCTACTTCGTCTGCTAATTACCATAAATTAAGATTATATTATCAAAGTCTACATGGTTGCAAACGAATCAGCAAGTCAATTTCAAAAAAAAAAAAAAAGATTATCAGACTCATTTGGGTTGTAAACGAATCAACAAGTCAATCTAATACATAATGTCCACCATCCATGGCTTCATGGTATGCAATACTTAAATTTTAGTGTACAATTTGTTAAGTGAGTTGTTATATATCTTTTTATAACATTTGGTACTACATCATTTTAAAAGCATCATTGGTAAATTTGTTGGGTTATGTTATAGATAGGGAATATGCACACCAACTATATGGTGAAATATTTGAACCAAATATTTATGAGAGTCATATTTATATAGTCAGTTTTAGTTATTAATTGTAGTTGCAAATGTATGTATGTGGAGAGCTTGGAAACTTGTGCGGGTCACCTTGCATATAGACTCAATACGAATGTACGATAAAACAGAGGTGTTAAGTGTAGCATGTTTTGTGTTTCTTTGAACCCGTATGAAATTTAAAAATCTTCTAGAAATTTCCTTCAATATCGTTCCTCAATGGATTTTCTTTTGGCAGAAAGAATGAGGCATTCATTACTTGCGGTTTTGCCTAACCTTCTAATGGAGCTTGATAGTATGAGCAAGGTATATTTGCAGTCCTTTATGACAACAAAAATACTTTAAAATGAAATACTTATTTATTAATAATGTTCATTTGCTTGCCTTTTTTCGGTACAACAGTTAACCTAGCAGTGGAAATGACAATTTCCTCCACATAAGGGAGATGTGATGGCTTATGCTTGACTCTATGGCTTCCCAAGCAGGAGGATAATCCTCCAATGGCCTCCAGCGACAGCACAACAGTAGTGAAAGCCCTTGTCTTGTGTCCATTCTAGAGTAATCTTTTAATCAATCTTAAAACTTTTGATGAATTACAAATGATCAAAACATAAGGTAGCTGTCACTTTACTTCTCCATCGTTTAATCCAATTATTGAAAACAGGCAGGTTGCTATCTTCAATGTAATTCTCTAATTCTAGGTGGATGCTTCGCTGGCCTCTTCCTCTTAATCTGGGACTCTTCTCAATCGATTAATTTCATCATGAATGGTGAGTACACATACTTCGTTGGTTGATTTCATTTATCCGATTTAATCTATTATCAAAGGTAGTTCTGGGTTTCAAATTATTTACTTAATCTGTGGAATGCTTGACTCCTGACATCACAACTTCTTCAATTACCTTTTCATTACTCCCACAATGTTTTTACAGTCTTCTACATCTTTTCAAGTTTTACAAGTTTGAATGTATGCAATTTTACATGCATATTAAGTGTGTGATGACACGTTTGACTGAAATTTTCCCTTTCATTGATGTCAGTTAGGATCCATCGATGATCACATATAGTTGTATTCATGAAAGGGTTCACTAGATTATCTTTCTAATTTGTAACTTTGATATGATTTGTTGTATTCCATAGAAATTAAATGATCCTCAAGGTGGAAAAAAGTCAGCTTCGTCATTTAAAACAAGAGATTCAAAAGGAATTACTGTGTGTTGAAATTTCGGACATTACCTATGAACTTTGTTCTATATGAAGCTTTCTAATCGACATAGCCACAAGAAGAAATCACAACCTCTTCATATTGAATAATTAAGCTACTTTGAATAATTTACATCTAGGCTTTAAGATTAAAAGTTTAGAACAAATGAAAATATAAATTGGTTGACCCATCATCAAAGAATATGAGATTGTAGGTTTCATAATGTTGTACAAAAAAAACACGTCCTTTTACTTCCAATTGATAAATTCCGTTCATTGAGCGTAGATTATATATTAATAAAAAAGAGGAGAAAACCATCAGAGCAAATTGAGTACAAAAGTTAGGACTGTTATATCAGTAATTTGATGGGCAGTCGAGGGTTATCTACTTCCATGTTAAGTTCAGAATGAAGTGAAGGTTTATTCCCATATGATTTGCTATCCAGAAAACATATTATTACTCTTAAACATGCTACATGTATTTAGATGAAATCACCTTAACCCTCTTCATTCTTTTAGAATTCTTGAATTCTTATCTTTTTACTTTGTCATCCTTTTAATCACAATAACCTAAGTGCCATTTCTTGCATTCTTTTTTTTTTCTTTCGTGGCATGGTCATCTATTTTCTTATAAAGATATGAAAAGATTACAGACCAGATAAAAAAGAGGCAATGAATAGAACTAATTTGTTTCTGGTGCCATTTCCTCCTTCTATGTATGTATGTAACTTCACTTAAAATTCTGTACAGGTTTTTTGCCACGGGGTTCTATGATTAATTATTGAATTTAATTATGATTTTGGTTGGCAAAGAAGAGACATTGTGGCCAAGAATTCGATTTTTTATTTCAGATTTTATCTATTCCGGAAGGTACTTTTTCATATCATAGACTTGCTTATTTTCACTTTCAAATTTGAGACACAACATAGTATTCATAGAAAAAATTGGCATAAGGGTTGTCTGGAATCTGGATTTGCAAATAAGTTGTAGATACATGAGTATAATGAGGGACATATAGTCAAAGCCAAAGTAAACATCTATATTGTTTAAAACAAGTCTCTAATTATTTTACATATTTTTGTTTCATATTGCTCATCATTTTTCTATATTTTACTTATATTTGTTTCATATTGGTATGTATCCATCCATATAATGTTCTTACAGACTGATGATGGTATGATTTGAAGAAAAAGAACAACCCATTTTTTCGTCAATTCATGTAATCCCTCTTTCTAAAGGTATTGATCCCCTAACTATTGCCTTTATAAAATGTTATGATACCTAATAGACAACTATTTGAGCAAACATTCTCCATACTCTGCTGAAGCTTGAAAGGGCTAACAAAATCTATGCATGCTCCTGTGTTGCTTGCTCTCTACACTGCTCTATTTTTTATCAAGTACATTTGAAATGAATCCTCCCAATAGCTAAGTCGGTGTCTTCTGAATTTCATGCTCAACAAGTTTATTCTCGTTCCCATTTCTTGTTTTGTCACTACTGTGTGTGCTAAATTGAGTACGTAATTTTCTGATTATTTGGATTATGTGTTAATTCTCTGTGATACAATTTACTGATTTTCTGGATGCAATTGCAAAGTTCTTGATGAATGGTGAACCATGAATGATAAAATATTTTGTAAATTCATGGTACAGGTTATGAACAAATTTATGCAATGTTTTTTTGTAGCAATTTGCAAGCATGTGAATCTTCGATTGGGCCATATAGTTTGGTTGTGATCGACAATTCACGAGTATGCTCAACAATTGGGGACATTGAGCATTCGACATTGAGCATTCAGAACTATCCTGATCTAGCCAATCATCCATGACATTCCTACATAACTAAATTTTTTAGGCTTAAATAAATTAGTATATCCCACTTTAGCCAATCTTCCAGGGTTAGTTAATGTGATTTAACTTGTTAAATGTTTTTCTGCAATAGTCGGTCAACACATGTGTATTTTGTTTTTCAAGCAAATAGGATTTTGTATACACAAGTTTTACCTATAAACTAAAGTCAATTATGTAAGCATAAACAGAGGAGCGTTTTTTAACTACAAGTTTATATTTCTCTCTCTCTACTTAACATGTCTCCTTAAACATGGTCCTTTCCGATCAATATTAGAGCCCTTTGTGCGTGAATTATGTGGTCCAATGCATGTGTTATTTGGGATTTAAAATAAGATGCATTTAATTTGTTTGGTTCATTGATGAAAGATGTCATATAACTTAAACTACACAAGGAGTCCACCAACATGGTCAGACGGTCTTTGTGATATTGGATACACATGCAATATTATGTCATTACCCACACAAATTCATGCCATTTTTATAAGTCAAGCTACAATGGTGTGAGTGCTAGGCATTTTTATTACACCAGGATATATTTTAGTCTTGACATATAAAATATTTGCTTTTCATTATTCAAATTTGTTGTGGAAATATTACCTTATTTATTTAGTTCTATAATAGAATATTTACTTGAGTTTCATGTTTGATTCATCAACTTCAATCGGAGGTCTTAATAAAGTGCGTGACATTGGGGTCCGACTCACCTACTAATCTTTTGCTTATAGATGTTGCTACTTGCAATGCTATGACTCAAGATGAATCTGGTGTTTTTCCAAAGCTTGAAGTTGTTTCGAAGATTGTTATGTGAATATTGCTTTCATTTGGGTTAGCTTTCGATGCATGGTCTGGAGTTGTTTGAACGATGTTGATGTCTTTCTTTGCTAGCTTTGGTGTTGTTTCGCATAAAAATTCTTCGGCTTGCTTTGTTTTACCTTGCTTTATTTTGGCTGGCCTTGTTTTTGCCTTGCTTAGTTAGTCTTGGAGCAAGTTCTAAGTCTTGTGGTTTGCCTTTTGCTGCTTGGCTTTGATGGATAACTAGGAGTTGTCATGTACATTTATCTTCAATTTATAAAATTTTCTGTTACCAACAAAAAAATATTGATTCGTGATGTTTTTGTACTTGTCATTAACATGATAATTTAAGAAGTTTGTATATTTATTATTTAGCCAAAAGTCAAAGCCGCATAAGATGGAACTAGGCAAGTAAGGAAATCATGAAATTTGGTTTTTTAGTTTCGAAATCGAATCAAACTCAATCGCTACTGTTATATAGTTCGGTTCGGTAAATTCTAAAATTGACGTGCTTCAGTGTTCGATTTGGTTCCCAAAATTTTCTAAACAGAGGAAACAAAAAAAGGAACCCCGTCGTCTACAATTCACTACAAGTAATTTACTAAATTTAGGATTTTATTAAAATTACATCATGTTGTATTGTACGAGTGCGCCATTCCGCCCCCAATCGTTGGGCTACCTACTCGATCGTGGACTAACTTCCATAAAACTTCCTTTCATTTAAATAAAATCAATTATATTCAGTAGTAAGTGTAAGTGTAGTTGTTATCATCAAGCCACAGGATAGCTTTGTTGATATAACTTTTTGCTTCACAAATGTCATCATACATGAATCATGTTTAGGTCCATCGGTTACTAAGTGTGGACATTTTCGGGCTTCAGACTTATATCTTATGATTGTTTACATGGAGCTAATTTATGTTCATAATGTGTGATTTTGGTCAGAATTTGAGCAGTGGAAGCTCACAAGACTCTAGACACATACATGTGAACTAACCACACCCACATAATTTGTTGCTAGCTAACTAAGTTTAAGATATGAGAAGTATAAACCAAACCATGTCATGTTAAAATTTTAAACTTTTCTCTACGATCAATTATATTGGTTTACATTTTAGGACACTCGTATCGGTCGCCGCAACGCGCGGGTATCATAACTAGTATTAATTAAAACACGTTGAAAAATATTTTTATGAGTGGCACCTTCTGGTGCACTGCATAATAGGTGATACTCACTTGAACACACATAGGAATATAGGATCGAATGAAATCATATATTTGTACGAGATATTGAATCAAAGAACAAATATTCTAAATCATATTGTTATTTCATTATTAAAAGAATATGTTGAATAAAATGGGGTCCGATATTCACGTAAAAATTATAAATATTGTATAAACCGTAGAAAAATTCGCATCACAAAACAAATTTTTTGGTATATTAATTTATAAAATTTTCATTCTTAATGTTATATCAGAGAAATAATTTTGCATCACATGATGCGAAAAATAATTTTGTATCATAGTTATAGTTTTAAATTCACGACGTAATATGTTTAACTAAGATGTAAATATGTTGTCTTGTGATGTAAGTTTTTATGGTATTTATTAAACATTTGGTTTTACATGAACCTTGTTCTCTTTTTAGGGGTGTAAACGAGACGTTACAACTCGTGAGCTACTCGGGATTGACTCGTAGAAAGCTCGAAATTGACTCGCAGTTAATCGAGCAGAGCACGACTTTGAGCTACTCGAGTAGTAATCGAGTTGGGATCGAGTATTAAAATAGTATGCTCGATAGGCTCGCGAGCCTAATCGAGCTTGAGTTTATAAGTTTACATTTTTACCCTTCAACTTTTTAATATTATATTCTTATCACTTTTTTATAAATCAAACTATATAATCTTAAACCTAAAATTGCATTCTTATATTTTTACCCTTGATTGTTGTTGGGATAAAATTATATTGAATATTTTGTATTTATATTTCAATTTCCTTTATCCCGAATTTAATCGAGCCGAGTCGAGCTTGATAGTATTGAGTAATTTATTGAGTCGAGCTCGAGTTTAAAAACTAAGGCTCGATTGAGCTCGAGTTCGAGTTTTATTTTCAAGTTCGAGCTTGGTGATACTCGACTCGGCTCGATTACACCCCTAGGTGCGCTGCATGCCTGTATAATAGGTGGTACTCACTTGAGCATATGTATGTATGTGTGTATATATATATATATATATATATATATATATATATATATATATATATATATATATATATATATATATATATGGTTCGTGTGAGTACCTAAAAAATGTAGAGTACCGTGAGTATCTTTAAACACACAGGTTTTAGATGTCAACATGCTCCGAATTTTTTTTTTTTTTCATATTCATTTGAATACAAATAATATAAGGCTATTTGTAAAATAATTACACACATTCACACTTTATAGCCTTTTAAAGTCACGTGAACGTAAAAAAATTCATGTGAACATGCTTAGTGGCGAACATACGTTCACAACTATGCAGTTCATGTGAACACACACGTTTCACATAGTTCTAGTGTGTGTTTATGTGTAATTTTTTTAAAGTAGTCTTATATAATTGATTTAAACATGATCATGAAAAAAAATTTCAAAAAAAATGGTTTCAAACGAGGTATCTCCGGTACTCCACAAAAATAACGGTACTCATTTGAACCTATATATATATATATATATATATATATATATATATATATATATATATATATATATATATATATATACATATACATACATATAGATGGAGGTTCAATGGAAAACCACAATGCACCTGAAAACTTGTGAAAACCGCACTGCACCACTACAAAGGTATCAAATTCCCCGCGTGATGCATCAAAATCCCGCGTGATGCATCAAATTTCCCGCATGATGCATCAAAATCTCGCGTGATGCATCACCTTATTTACGATCATGTCACCGCGTTTTTCATTAAATGCACCAAATCGGACGGTATGCGTAGGTTTCCATGGTTTTCATGTGCATAGTGGTTTTCCATTGAACCCACCCCTATACATATATATATATATATATATATATATATATATATATATATATATATATATATATATATATATATATATATATATATATATATATATATATATATATATATATATATATATTTAGGTTCAAAAGAGTCCCTTTAAAAATCCAGTGTACCAAGGGTACCCATCCAAAGCCACAAGATTAAATAAATCAATGGTTGTGATCAAAAAATGAAACTCCATGCGCCTCCCCCTTTTTTTTAAGCTGGAAGGGTATTTTCGTAATTGCAGCGACCATTCACATTAATTGATCATTCACATTACTTAATTATTCATTCACATTACTTAATTGACCATTCACATTACTTAATAACCATTCACATTACTTAATTGACCATTCACATTACTTAAATGATCATTCACATTACTTATTTGATCATTCACATTACTTAATTGTTCATTTACAACACTTATTTGATCATTCACAAGAATTATTTGACTATTTACAATTTTTTTACACTTATTTGATCATTCACGACATTTATTTGATCATTCACAATAATTATTTAACAATTTACATTTCTTTTATAAATAATTGATCATTCATATTACTTAATTGATCATTCAAATTACTTAATTGACCATTCATATTACTTAATTAATCATTCACAACACTTATTTGATCGTCACATGAATTATTTGACCATTCACAATAATTATTTGACAATTTACAGTTCTTCTACACTTATTTACCATTCACAATAATTACTTGACTATTCACACTTCTTCTACGTTTATTTGATCATTCACAACACTTTTATGATCATTCACAACACTTGTTTGATCATTCACAATTCTTCTACACTTATTTGATCAATCACAACACTTATTTGATCATTCACAAGAATTATTTGATCATTCATAGTATTTATTTAATCATTCACATTAATTATTTGATCATTTATAATAAGTTTAGAAAAAGAGTGAATGATCAAATAATTATTGTGAATGATCAAATAAGTGTTGTGAATGATCAAATAAGTGTAGAAGAAGTGTAAAAGTCCAATAATTATTGTGAATGATGAAATAAATACTATAAATGGTCAAATAATTCATGTGAATGATCAAATAAGTGTTGTGAATGATCAATTAAGTAATGTGAATGGCCAATTAAGTGATGTGAATGATCATTTAAGTAATCAATTAAGTAATGTGAATGGTTAATTAAGTAATGTAAATGGTCAATTAAGTAATGTAAATGATCATTTAAGTAATGTGAATGGTCAATTAAGTAATGTGAATGATCATTTAAGTAATGTGAATGATCAAATAATTATAAAAAGAATTGTAAATAGTTAAATAACTATTGTGAATGATCAAATAAGTGTACAATAAATATTAATAGTTAAATAAGTGTTGTGAACGACCAATTAAGTAATGTGAATGGTTAATTAAGTAATGTGAATGATCATTTAAGTAATGTGAATGGTCATTTAAGTAATGTGAATGGTCAATTAAGTAATGTGAATGCTCATTTAAGTAATGTAGTAATGTGAATGGTCAATTAATCAATGTGAATGGTCAATTAAGTAATATGAATGGTCAATTAAGTAATGTGAATGGTTAATTAAGTAATGTGAATGATCAATTAAATAATGTGAATGGTCAATTAAGTAATGTGAATGGTTAATTAAGTAATGTGAATACTCATTTAAGTAATGTAGTAATGTGAATGGTCAATTAAGTAATGTGAATGGTCAATTAAGTAATGTGAATGGTCAATTAAGTAATATGAATGGTCAATTAAGTAATGTGAATGATTAATTAAGTAATGTGAATGATCAATTAAATAATGTGAATGATCATTTAAATAATGTGAATGGTCAATTAAGTAATGTGAATGATTATTTATGTAATGTGAATGGTCAATTAAGTAATGTGAATGGTTAATTAAGTAATGTGAATGATCAAATAAGTGTACAAAAAGTATAAATTGTTAAATAAGTGTTGTGAATGATCAATTAAGTAATGTGAATGATCAATTAACTAATGTGAATGATCAATTAATGTTAATGGTGAATTAAGCAATGTGAATGGTCGCTGTAATTACGAAAATACCCTTGTCTATGTGCGGTACGCTGGATACGCAGGCTTTTGGAAGGGACGCTGTGGAACCAAATTCTTTCTCTCTCTCTCTCTCTCTCACTCTCTCTCTCTCTCTCTATATATATATATATATATGGTTCGAGAGAGTACCACCCATTATGCAACGCATCAGAAGGTACCACCTTTAAAAAAACTTTTTAAATTTTTTTTTCATAAACATGTATTAATTATATGAAGATCATATGTAAATTTTCACATACATTCACATCTCCTAGCCCCTAAAAAACGATGTGAACACACACTTACATAATTTTGAAGACATGTGAAAATGCATTTATGTGATGCGTGTTTTCATGCACTTAGAGTGTTCGGATTTGTGTAAAATTTACATGATCTGTGTAATGTTAATTAAAACATGTTCATAAAAAAAATTCAAAAAATTTATTTTTAAGGGTGGTACCTTCTAGGGGTGTTATTCGGGCGGGTAAATTGGGTATCGGGTTATTCGGGTTTGAGTGTGTGGGTTAGCTAACCGACCCGAACCAAATAAGGGAACGGGTTAATCGGTTTCGGGTTAAATGGTATCGGGTTATTCGGTTTTGGTTAAATGAGTTATTCGGTTTTGGTATGAAAATTGAAATCATCAACAAAGTAGTTTAAACGGGTTAAATGAGTTGGGTAATTTGGGTAAAACGGGTTAAATGGTGTGATTGTCAAAAATAGGTATTTACATATTTACATTCTATATATAAACAATACTAGTTATAATTATAAACAAATAAAAAAAATAAAAAATATATGTTAAACGGGTTATTCGGGTTATTTGGGTGCCCAAATAAGCATGAATCCTATCCATAAACCGAACCGAATTACTTATTCGGGTAACATTTAACCCGAATAAGGAACCTGAAAACCGAAATATCTGACCCATTTAACCCGATTAAGGTTCGGTTCGGGTGGGTTATTCGGGTTCGGTTATTTTGCACACCTCTAGTACCTTTTGCTGCGCTGCATAATGGGTGGTACTCACTTGAACATATATATATATATATATATATATATATATATAGATTAGATCATTGCAGAACCTCAATTTAGTGTAGAACTGTAGAACCAATATCGTCCATAGATTAGATTAATCTAATGGTCTTGATTAAAACTATAAAGTTTGGAATTATTGAAAAAAAGATTGGGATTAGTGATTTTTTTAATTCTGGGTAAAAAAGGAATAGATTGAAAATAGTAAAAAGATTGACATTAGTAAAATAAATATCTTTTTTCTTTAAATTAAAATAACATTAATATGATTAATTGTTAAATCAAAAAAATTATACCATAAAAACGAGAATTTTATACTTTTTAAATATTTTTTTCGAAAACTTTTACGTGTTTATTTTCAGTAAAAAAATTTTTTTTACCCAGGCCACGATGCAATATAGCATGTCGAGATCGTTCAATGTTGAATGAACACTTAATATCGTATATTTTACGTCGATGCAACACTGTATATGCATTCAATATTAACAGAATCAAAATAATCGACAAAATTAGTAGTCAAAGTTGATGTATTTAACGAGAACGGTCATGATATATATTTTTTTCAAAAAAATTTTATGTGTTTATTTTTCGTAATTTTTTTTACCCAAACGACCATTCAATATATTATATAAAGATCATTCAATGTCGAATTACAGTTTATATCACATATTCAACGTTGAAGTGATACTATATCACACATATGCAACATTGCATGTATATATTCGATATTCAAAGAGTAAAAAAAGGTCAAAGTGAGCAGTCAAACTTGGTGGCTAATATTATATCAATGTTAATTGCATAATTACTATCTTATCCCTAGTGATATAATATAATCCAATTATTTAGATTGGTTTTATAGTTCTGCACTAAATTAAGGTACTGCAATAATCTCAACCCTATATATATATATATATATATATATATATATATATATATATATATATATATATATATATATATATATATATATATATATATATATATATATATATAGGTTCAATTGAGAACTTTTATGCATCGAGAACCTCGAGTAACTTTTGTGTATCGGATAATCAACCAATGGTGCACAAATGGCATTTATGAAAAACTAAATATATGGTAATTAATTTAATTCTAAAAATCATTAAAAGATAATTAAGAGTTACATCTTGAATTAAAATCTCATATTAACTACATTCCTCATTTTTCTCCCCAATTTTCTCTCTCTCTCTCTCTCTCTCTCTCTCTCTCTCTCTCGCCCATTCTCTCTAATCATATTCTTCATGATTTTCATAGTGATGATGATTTGAATACGAAGATTAACGGTGAACAACGATAATGATGAACATGAACAAGAGATGCAACCGATGATGATTATGAAGAACACGATGCATAGATGGATGATGAACGATGAATAATGATGATGTATAGATGGATGATGAACAATGACAATGCATAGATGGATGATGAACGATAACGAAAAATGATGATGCATAAATGGATAATGAACAATGACGATGCATAGATGAATGATAAACAAGTTGAACATGATGCATAGATGAATGAAGAATATGAACGATGAACACGATGCATAGATGAATGATTAACAAGTTGAACATGATGCATAAATGAATTTGTGTATTTTTTTGTTAAATGCGTCTTTTTTTAACACGATGCATAAATAAACATGACTAACGATGAAATGCATCAATCTCCATCTTTTATTTGAATTTATGTAATTTTTGTTAAATTTAGAAATGTATCAGTTAAATTTATTTAGCATTATTTATTATTTGTTGAAATATTAAATTTAATGAGGTTTCCACATTCCCCAAAATGTCATTCCTTGTTTGTTTCTTTAATGCACAAGATGCATAAAATTGTCCAACTATTTACCATTTTGTCATTAGTATAATCCATACAATTTTTTGATCTAATGGATGATATAGGTTCTTTTGTGTCTCGATGCATAAAAGTTCTCAATTGAACCTCCTTTTATATATATATATATATATATATATATATATATATATATATATATATATATATATATATATATATATATATATATATATATATATATATATATATATATAGGGTTGGAATCATTGCATAACCTTAAATTAGTGTAGAACCATAGAACCAATCTAAATCATTGGATTATAATATAACACTAGAGATAAGATGGTAATTATGCAATTAACATTGAATTAATAGTAACCTACCAAGTTTGACTGCACATTTTGACCATTTTTGACTCTTTTAATATCGAACGGACATGCAGTGTTGCATATATGATATATTGTATCACTTCGACGTTGAATGTGTGATATAAACTGTAATTCGACATTGAATGATCTCTAATATAATATATTGAATGGACGTCTAGGTAAAAAAAAATTTTTACGAAAAATAAACACGTAAAAATTTTTCGAAAAAAATATATCATTATTGTTCTCATTAAATCAACCAACTTTTGACTACTAATTTTGACCATTATATTGGTTCTGTTAATTTTGAATGTACATGCAGTATTGCATCGACGTTGTATATACGACATCAAGTGTTCATTCGACATTGAATGATATCGGCCATGTTACATTGCATCGTTGTCTGAGTAATTTTTTTTTACGAAAAATAAACACGTAAATTTTTTTCTAAAAAAATATATCATTACTGTTCCCATTAAATCAACCAACTTTTGACTACTAATTTTGACCATTATTTTGATCTGTTAATTTTGAATGTACATGCAGTGTTGCATCGACGTTGAATATACGATATCAAGTGTTCATTCGACATTGAATGATACCGGCCATGCTACATTGCATCGTGGTCTGGGTAATTTTTTTTACGAAAAATAAACACGTAAAATTTTTTCGAAAAAAATATATCATGACCGGTCTCGTTTTAAAGAGTATAAAATTCTCGTTTTTATGGTATAATTTTTTTGATTTAACAATTAATCATATTAATGTTATTTTAATTTAAAGAAAAAGGATATTTATTTTACTAATGTCAATCTTTTTGTTATTTCCAATCTATTCCTTTTATACCCCTGAAAGAATTAAATAATCACTAATGTCAATCTTTTTTTCACTAATTTCAAACTTTATGGTTTTAATCAAGAACATTAGATTAATTTAATCTATGGACGATATTGGTTCTACGGTTCTACACTAAATTTAGGTTCTGCAATGATCTCATCTCTCTCTCTCTGTATATATATATATATATATATATATATATATATATATATATATATATATATATATATATATATATATATATATATATATATATATATATATATATATATATAGAGGGAGGTTCAATTGAGAACTTTTATGCATCGAGGTACAAAAGAACTCATATCATCCATTAGATCAAAAAATTGTATGGATTAGATTAATGGCAAAAGGGTAAATAGTTGGACAATTTGATGCATCTTGTGCATTATAGAATAAAACAAAGAAGGGCATTTTGGGAAATGTGCACACCTCATTAAATTTAATATTTCAACAAATAATCAAATAATAAATGCTAAATAAATTCAATTGATACATTTCCAAATTTAACAAAAATTACACAAATTCAAAAAAAGATGAAAGAGATCGATGCATTTCATCGTAATCGTGTTTATTTATGCATCGTGTTCAAAAAAAGATGCATTTAACAAAAAAAATACACAAATTCATTATGCATCGTGTTCAACTTGTTCATCATTCATCTATGCATCGTGTTCGTCGTTCATATTTTTTCATTCATGTATGCATCGTGTTCAACTTGTTCATCATTCATCTATGCATCGTCATTGTTCATCATCCATTTATGCATCATCATTTTTCGTTGTTCATCGTTCATCATCCATCTATGCATCGTCATTGTTCATCATCCATCTATGCATCATCATTATTAATCGTTCATCATCCATCTATGCATCGTGTTCTTCATAATCATCATCGGTTGCATCTCTTGTTCATGTTCATCATCATCGTTGTTCATCGTTAATCTTCGTCTTCAAATCATCATCACCATCAAAATCATGAAGAACACGATTAGAGAGAAAATGAGAGGGGGAGAGAGAGAGAGAGAGAGAGAGAGAGAGAGAGAGAAATGGGGAGGAAAATGAGGAATTTAGTTACTATGAGATTTTAATTCAAAATGTAACTCCTAAGTATCTTTTAATGATTTTTAAAAATAAATTAATTATCATATCTTTAGTTTTCCCTAAATGCCCTTTGTGCACCCTTGTTAGATTATCTTATGCACAAAAGTGTCTCAAGGTGCCCCGATGCACAAAAGTTCTCAATTGAACCTCAATCTATATATATATATATATATATATATATATATATATATATATATATATATATATATATATATATATATATATATATATATATAGGGGCGGGTTCAATGGAAAATCGCTATGCACATGAAAACTATGGAAACCTACGCATACCGTCTGATTTGGTGCATTTCATGAAAACGCGGTGGCATGATCGTAAATAAGGTGATGCATCACGCGGGATTTTGATGCATCACGCGAAAAATTTGATGCATCACGCATGATTTTGGTGCATCACGTGGGGAATTTAATACATTTGTGGTGGTGCAGTGCGGTTTTCACAAGTTTTCAGGTGCATTGTGGTTTTCCATTGAACCTCATTCTATATATATATATAGGGAGGTTCAATGGAAAACCACCATGCACCTGAAAACTTGTGAAAACTGCACTGCACCACCACAAATGCATCAAATTCTCCGCGTGATGCATCAAAATCCCGCGTGATGCATCAAATTTCCCGCGTGATGCATCAAAATCTCGCGTGATGCATCACCTTATTTACGATCATGCCACCTTGTTTTTAATGAAATGCACCCAATCGGACGGTATGAATAGGTTTCCATAGTTTTCAGGTGCATAGTGGTTTTCCATAGAACCCACACCCTATATATATATATATATATATATATATATATATATATATATATATATATATATATATATATATATATATATATATATATATATATATTGAGGTTCAATTGAGAATTTTTATGCATCGAGAACCTCGAGGAACTTTTGTGCATCGGATAATCTACCAAGGGTGCACAAAGGGCATTTAGGAAAAACTAAAGATATGGTAATTAATTTATTTCTAAAAATCATTAAAAGATAATTAGGAGTTACATTTTGAATTAAAAATCTCATATTAACTACATTCCTCATTTTCCTCCCCATTTCTCTCTCTCTCTCGCTCTCTCTCTCTCTATAATCAAGTTCTTCATGATTTTCATAGTGATATGATTTGAAGATGAAGATTAACGATGAACAAAGATGATGATGAACATGAACAATAGATGCAACCGATGATGATTATGAAGAACACGATGCATAGATGAATGATGAACGATGAATAATGAAGATGCATAGATGGATGATGAACAATGATGATGCATAGATGGATGATAAACGATGAACAACGAAAAATGATAATGCATAAATGGATGATGAACAATGACGATGCATAGATGAATGATGAACAAGTTGAACACGATGCATAGATGAATGAGGAATATGAACGACGAACACGATGCATAGATTAATGATGAACAAGTTGAACACGATGCATAAATGAATTTGTGTATTTTTTTTTGTTAAATGCGTCTTTTTTTAGCACGATGCGCATAGATAAACACGATTAACAATGAAATGCACCGATCTCCATCAAATTTTTTGAATTTGTGTAATTTTTGTTAAATTTAAAAAATTTATCAACTGAATTTATTTAGCATTTATTCTTTGATTATTTGTTGAAATATTAAATTTAATGAAGTGTGCACATTCCCCAAAATGTCCTTCCTTGTTTGTTTCTATAATGCACAAGATGCATAAAATTGTCCAACTATTTACCCTTTTGTCATTAACCTAATCCATACATTTTTTTGATCTAATGGATGATATAGTTTCTTTTGTACCTTGATGCATAAAAGTTCTCAATTGAACCTCCCTATATATATATATATATATATATATATATATATATATATATATATATATATATATATATATATGTGTATGTATGTATATGTATATGTATATGTATATGTATATGTATATGTATACACACACATAGGTGATATGGAATTAATTGGTTGGATTACTTAAAGACTAAGGTGGAATGGAAAATATATTGAGACCAATGATAGGATAGTGCTCTATAAATTTTGGCTGTAAAGTGTTGACGTCAAAATCTTGTCATTCCATTCACACATTGTACCTCCTCCTCCATGTGTATATATTAAATTAATAACATATAAATAATATATAAACTAAATTCACCATATGCGTTTTTGTATTATGTTTGAAACTCTTATTACGTTCCCATGAGAAAAAAAAAAGGCTTGACCATATAAATTTATTAGATTGTATGTTAATAATCTATGTCGTAAACTTATAGACATCTTGCAAATTGGAGATCGAGTTTATCGTATTTTTTTCTCAAATGTATGTACATGTCACGTGTAAAGAAAAGTTTAAGGCATCTGGCGGAAGATTTGGAGTTAGTAAAACGTACACCCATTTCCTTCATCTTTCTTTGATTAAGGATTACGGGGTCCTTTCTCTAGTTTGAATTAATGAATAATTAATAAATGGCAGATTGGGATGCCAAAATTTTTCATGGTTTTCGTTACGTTTTTGTCTGGGTTGTTTGAACGGGACAATGTTCTTTTTGCTACACATTCTGAGAAGCAAGGCATTCAACATGACGACTCTTTCTCGATCATTTGGATCAAGAATACGGCAGTTCGAAGACATGACTTCAATGGAAAGATTGGATCAAGAATTTGGTGTTGTTTACTTATGTTTTTAATGAAATAACGTGATATTTTAGTTTATGATTTCTAATAAAATATATCATGTTTTTTCATCAATGTAATGTTTATTTACTATTAAAAACTCAAATTATTGAAATGATTTACTAAAAACTGGTATAACTGATTGCTTATATATATGCATTTTGTAAGGGATTTACTAGTTTGGGTGAATTTGAGTCGGTTCAGTTTGATTTTAGACTTTTAGGCTAAATTAAAATTTTTGGTTTTTAGAAGTGAGTAAGCCTTCGGTTTTCGGGGCTGGTTCTCCGAGTCTTCAGTTTGAACCCGTGATTTTTCTATTTTTATAAGTTTGGTTTAGTTTCTAGTTTAAAACCATTTATTTTGGGTTGATTTTAAAATTTAGAATTACTCTTTTTTGTTGGGTTTTGACTATCTTTTATATGGGTTTGCTGTCATATTTAATAAAATTTAAAAAAGAAACATTTAAAAAATATAGAACTGAAGCACTAACCTTGTTTGGAAATGTTTGTTGGGTTGTCGTCTCATTCTTGAATAAAACATTCTAACATCACCCATAAGCACCAAACCGATGTAATGAAAAAACTAAAAAGTAATCCTAATTTATGAAATACATTTGAAAAAAATTAATTAACAAAGCTGGTTCGGCCCAGTTTGGAAGGGAAATCCGAACCCAAACTGTTTACTCCTGTATTTGGGTTTTCAATTCTTGTTTTTCCCAATTCGGTTTTGAAGGAAGCAGTCGACAATGTAACAACAGTCGATAAACGTCAAACGATGGAAAATAATGTCGGCGTGAGAATGACGAAATGGAGGGATCTATGTTTTTTGTTGGGGTTCAATAATAAATTAATTAATATGATATTTTTATTTTTTAAATGGTAAAATAAAATTTAAAATTTTCATTTGGATGTATACGTGAGATTTAAAGTTTTAGAAGGATATATATGTTTACAAGAATATATATGTACTTTTTTAAAGTTTACAAGGTTATATATGGAATTCTTCTGATTTTATAAATATGAATGTGACTAGCTAGTAGTTAGACTTTTAAATTCTATGTATGCTACAAAATAGTTATTGAGTATTGTTGAGTCATCAAATTATTTATAAAATTTTATGGAGATGGGAGTTTGTTAATAAATTGTGAGCATTAACTTATTTGAATACTTAATAATTACTTGTGTTATATCATATGTGGGTGTGTAGAAATCAAGACTGGACTGAAAAACTGAACGAAACTGAACTAAACCAAACATAATTGATATCTTTGGTTTAGTTCTCAATTATAGTTTTTAGAGATTTTCGATACTTAATATGTTCTATTTTTTATAAATTTTCTTTGTGAAAGTTGGAAATAAGTGGGACTAAACTGGACCGGAAATATTTGGTCTGAATTTTGTTTCTAATTTTTTTCACTTTTTTTGTTGTCAGTTTGTTTTGGACTGTTTGCACACTCCTACAATTTCATATGAGCAAAACAAATACCAAAATCAGATGCCAAATTAATTTGAAAAGAAAGTAACTCTCCAGATACCAATGCAAACAAATTTAAAAGGAGGAGTCTAGATGGACCCACAATGATCTTAATAGATCCTTATTTTCTTTTTTAAACATAATTATTACACAATGTGTCAATATGAAACACAACATATATCAATCTTTAAATTTCAAAAATCAAGTTGTTAAATTAAATTCTCTGTATCAAATGGCAAATGCATCTAAATGCTGGTTTTTTGGTTTTTCAAAATATGAAATATTTGCATGATTTCAAAAATAAAAATTCACATAAACCACATATGTTTGGTATTTGGATACACATATATATATAACAAAATTTGCACTAAAGCCCGATTTTAAGAAAAATATGCGAAATTACATATTAATACCATCTATCTATTTATTCTATATAATAATTAATAATGATCCCATGATAATGTTTTTCAAAAAGCACTGAAGTGAAAAGCACATCGATCGGAGCACGTCTTAATTTATTTCATAATAGAGTTATTATATAAAAAATAAATAAAATTCAAGTTATTTATTAGAAACAAGGGAACGTAGATATATATATATATATATATATATATATATATATATATATATATATATATATATATATATATATATATATATATATATATATATATATATATATATATTTAGGTTCAAGTGAGTACCACCCATTATGCAGCGCACCAGAAGGTACCTGTCTTAAAAGTATTTTTTATGAAATTTTTTTTCATGAACATGTTTTAATTAACATGATGAAGATCATATGTGAATTTCACGCAAATCCGAAAACTCTAAGGGCATGAAAACACGCATCACATAAATGTGAGTTCACATGTATTCAAAATCATGTAAGTGTGTGTTCACATCACTTTTTAGGAGCTAGGAGATGTGAATGTATGTGAAATTTACATACGATCTTCATAATGCTAATTAAAACATGTTTATGAAAAAAAAATTTATAAAAAGTTTTTTTAAAGATGGTACCTTCAGGTGCGCTGCATAATGGAGGTACTCTCTCGAACCATATTCTATATATATATATATATATATATATATATATATATATATATATATATATATATATATATATATATATATATATATATATATATATATATATATATATATATATATAATTAACTATTATTATACTTATTTTCCCATGTGTAACACCAGAAAGCGACACAAGAGTGTGTAAGATATCAAATCTTGGTCGGTTTGTTAAACCTCCACTAATTTAAATAAATTATTATTTTCCATTAATTAAAAATTCTTTGTTTGAAGACACAACACTTATTCACACTCTTCAGAAGGTAAAAGGATCTCTCTCTCTCTCTCTCTCTCTCTCTCTCTCTTTTTCTCTCTCTCTCTCTCTCTCTCTCATATAGATAGATTTGGGTTCAAGTGATTACCATTAATTTTTTTCATAATCATGTTTAAATTAATAATGCAAGACTACTTGCAAAAAATCACACATAAACACACACTATAACGATGTAAAACGTGCAAGTTCACATGAACTGCACTGTTGTGAACATGCGTTATGTTCACATGAATTTTTTTTTTATGTTCACATGACTTTTTTAAGGTAGTCACACGAACCATATTATACACACACACACACACACACACACACACACACACACACACACACACACACACACACACACACATATATATATATATATATATATATATATATATATATATATATATATGGGATCATTGCAGAACCAAAATTTAGTGTAGAACTTTATAACCAATATCGTCAATAGATTAGATTGATTTAATGGTTTTGATTAAAGGATTGAGTGTGAAATTAGTAAAAAAAGATTGGTATTAGTAATAATTTAATTCATTGGTAAATATGGAAAAGATTGGAATAACAAAAGGATTGACATTTGTAAAATAATTATTGTTTTTTTTAGATTATAATAACATTAATATGATTAATTTTTAAATCAAAAAAATTATACCATAAAAACGAGATTTTTATACTCTTCCAAACGAGACCGGTCATGATATATTTTTTCGAAAAAATTTTACGTGTTTATTTTTCGTAAAAAAATTACCTAGATCACGATGCAATATAGCATGACGCGATCATTCAATGTCGAAGGAACACTTGATATCGTATATTCAACGTCGAAGTAATACTATATATCATATATGCAACACTGCATGTACATTCAATATTAATAAAGGCAAAATAATGGTCAAAATTAGTAGTCAAAAGTTGGTGGATTTAACGAGAACGGTCATGATATATTTTCTTCGAAAAAATTGCACAAGTTTATTTTTCGTAAAAAATTTTTTTACCTACACGACCATTCAATATATTATATCGAGATAATTCAATGTCGAATTACAGTTTATATCGCATATTCAACGTTGAAGTAATATAATATATCATATAGCAGCACTTCATGTACATTCGATATTAAAAGAGTAAAAAATGATCAAAGTGTGCAGTCAAACTTGGTAGGCTACTATTAATTCAATGTTAATTGCATAATTATCATCTTATCCCTAGTGTTATATTATAATTCAATAGTTTAGATTGGTTCTATAGTTTTACACTAAATTTTGGTTCTGCAATAATCCCAATCTTATATATATATAGAAGGGGGTTCAATTATTAAAATCATCATGCACCTGATAACTTGTGAAAACCGCACTGCACCACCACAAATGCATCAAATTCCCCGCGTGATGCATCAAAATACCGCGTGATGCATCAAATTTCCCGCGTGATACATCAAAATCCCGCGTGATGCATCACCTTATTTACGATCATGCCACCGCTTTTTTCATGAAATGCACTCAATCGGACGGCATGAGTAGGTTTCCATAGTTTTCATGTGCATAGTGGTATTCCATTGAACCCATCCCTATATATATATATATATATATATATATATATATATATATATATATATATATATATATATATATATATATATATATATATATATATATATATATATGTATATATATGTATGTATGTATGTATGTATGTATGTATGTATGTATGTATATAGGTTCAAGTGAGTACCACCCATTATGCAGCGCACCAGAAGGTACCACCCTTAAAAGTAATAATTTTGGAAACTTTTTTTCATTAATTGATAATTCACATTACTTAATTGATCATTCACATTACTTAAATGATCATTCACATTATTTAATTTATCATTCACATTACTTAATTAACCATTCACATTACTTAATTGATCGTTCACAACACTTATATAACTATTTATTCTTCTTGTACACTTATTTGATCATTCACAATAATTATTTAACTATTTACACTTTTTTTATAATTATTTGATCATTCACATTACTTAAATGATCATTCACATTACTTAATTGACCATTCACATTACTTAAATGATCATTCACATTATTTAATTGATCATTCACATTATTTAATTAACCATTACTTAAATGATCGTTCACATTATTTAAATGACCATTCACATTACTTAATTGATCATTTACATTACTTAATTGATCTTTCACAACACTTATTTTATCATTCACATGAATTATTTGACTATTTACAGTATTTATTTCATCATTCACAATAATTATTTGACTTTTACACTTCTTATACACTTATTTGATCATTCACAACACTTATTTGATCATTCACAATAATTATTTGATCATTCACACTTCTTCTAAACTTATTATAAATGGTCAAATAAATACTATGAATGGTCAAATAATTTCTTGTGAATGATCAAATAAGTGTTGTGAATGATCAAATAAGTATAGAATAATTGTGAAAGATCAAATAAGTGTTGTGAATGATCATAAAAGTGTTGTGAATGATCAAATAAGTGTAGAAGAAGTGTGAATGGTCAAGTAATTATTGTGAATGGTAAATAATTGTAGAAGAACTGTAAATAGTCAAATAATTATTGTTAATGGTCAAGTAATTTATGTGACGATCAAATAAGTGTTGTGGATGATCAATTAAGTAATAAAAATGGTCAATTAAGTAATGTGAATGATCAATTAAGTAATGTGAATGATCAAATAATTATAAAAGAAGTGTAAATAGTTAAATAATTATTGTGAATAATCAAATAAATGTCGTGAATGATCAAATAAGTGTAAAAAATTGTAAATAGTCAAATAATTGTTGTGAATGATCAAATAAGTGTTGTGAATGAACAATTAAGTAATGTGAATGATCAAATAAGTAATGTGAATGATCATTTAAGTAATGTGAATGGTCAATTAAGTAATGTAAATGATCAATTAAGTAATGTGAATGATCAATTAAGTAATATAAATGGTCAATCAAGTAATGTGAATGATCAATTAGTCAAATAATTATTGTGAATGATCAAATAAGTGTAAAAGAATTGTAAATAGTCAAATAATTCTTGTAATGATCAAATAAGTGTTGTTAATGAATAATTAAGTAATGTGAATGATCAATTAAGTAATGTGAATGATCAAATAAGCAATGTGAATGATCATTTTATATGTATGTGAATGATTGCTGTAATTACGAATATATCATTCGAGCTAAAAAAAAAAGGGGGACGCGCATGGAGTTTCATTTTTTGATCAAAACCATTGATTTATTTAATCTTGTGGCTTTGGATGGGTACCCTTGGTACACTAGATTTTTAATGGGAATCTTTTGAACATATATATATATATATAAGGTTCTATGGGAAACCATATGCATCGAGATCTTAAAAAAAATCGACCACGGCCTTTAGATTAAATGATCATTGGTGTATCATGCAATACACGCATTTGGTATGCATAAAGGTATTTTGGGAAAAATATATATCTAGTCAACTCAATTTTAATTTTATATTTAATAAAATATTTCAACTATAATTACACATTAAATGCTAATGATACATTTCTAAATTTAAATCAAATTCAAAAGGAAAAAAAATCAAACAAATATTATTTATCTAAAATCTTTTTTAAAACACAATGCATCATCATCGGATTAATCGGGTTTATCTTCAAATACGATACATCTTTATCGGATATATCTTTAAACACGATGCATATTTATCGTATTCAAGGGATTGTTCTTCATACATGATACATCTTAATCGGAATTCATCTTCAAACATGATGCATGTTCATCGGATTTATTGGATTCATCTTCAAACACGGTGCATCATTATCGGATTCATCTTCAAACACGATTTATCTTCATAAAAACAATGCATTGGGTTCGTCTTTCATAAAATTCGGATAAACCGATTCATATTTCAAAGTTTTCTATTAACATAAGGCATAAAAAACGACCATAACTTCAACACGAGATCATTCAATCATCATCATCATCGTCGTCGGAATCATCATCATCCTCGTCGGTTGGTGGTGATGGTGTCGCGACCAAGAAAGGTGGATGGCGGTGGTGTGGTGGCCGGTAGAGGGAGAGGGGGAGGGGAGCCTAGTGAAAGAGATGAACGAGGAAGTAAAGAGGGAATGAGATTAGGAAATATAGTTAATGTTTGATTTGTTTCCTTATAATCTTTAAAAAAATTTAAAAAGAAATTAATATCTTCAATTAATTAATGGTAAATATATCTAATATTCCTATAGTGCCCTTAATGCATTTTTAGTTGTCCGAGGTTTCCAATGTATCGAAATTTCCCATTGAACCTCAATATATATATATATATATATATATATATATATATAGGTTCAAGTGAGTACCAATAGTTTTGCGGAGTACCGGAGGTACCTCGCTTAATACAATTTATTTTGAAATTTTTTTTCATAATCATGTGTAAATTAATGATACAAGACTACTTGTAAAAAATCACACATAAACACACACTATAACTATGTGAAACGTGCATGTTCACATGAACTGCACTGTTGTGAACGTATGTTAACACTAAACATGTTCACATTAATTTTTTAATTTCACATGACTTTTAAGATGCTAGAAATTGTGAATGTGTGTAATTCTTCTTTTACAAATAGGTTTATATTATTTGTATCTAAATTAATATGGAAAAAAAATTTGACAAAATTTTTTTTTCGGAGCATGTTCACATCTAAAACCCGTGTGTTCACAGGTACTCACGGTATTCTGCATTTTTTAGGTACTCACACGAACCATATTCAATATATATAATTAGGGTTGGTATCATTGCAGAACCTTAATTTAATACAAAACTATAGAACCAATCTAAACCATTAGATTATAATATAACATTATGGATAATATGATAATTATGCAATTAACATTATATTGGTAGTAGCCCACCAAGTTTGACTGCCCACTTTGACCAGTTTTGACTCTTTTAATATCAAAGGTAAATGCAGTGTTGCATATATGATATATAGTATCACTTCGACGTTGAATGTGTGATATAAACTGTAATTCGACATCGAATGATCTCTATATAATATATTGAATGGACGACTGGGTAAAAAAAATTTTACGAAAATAAACACGTAATATTTTATTGAAAAAAATATATCATGATTTGTAACACCCCGACTCCCGAGCAGGTACGTGTAATTATCCTATTGACTAATTATAATAGTGATTATTGCGTTGGTCCAATTGCGTCCCGTATAGTGGATTATACGTGTCGGGACGGGGGATTACGTGGATTCGGGATATCATTTTAGTGGATAAATTATAATTATGGATTCACGAGATTAAATGGGATTTAATGATATAAATAGTGGATTTTTGATATTGGGGTCGGGTATCGGTGTCGAACCCGCGATATAACGGGATCCGTTTAGTTACGTATATGTGTGTGACGTTCATTCTTATCCTTTCTTTTGTGCAATTCAGAGATAAGTGTGTGTGGGTGACCTTATGCTGCTGGAACTCCAGATTGATTCCAAATCAAGTGATTAAAGTGTTGAAAATCAGATTGAAAGCTTCTTGTTGTGTTCTTGAAGTTTTAAGGTAAGAAATCTTCCAATTGAATCTGATTTTGTGTGTTAAACATTGAGATATGTTGGGAATTGGTGTAACTATGTTGTAGAAGTGTTTTGGTAACATATATGTGAATATTGGTTGCTGGAAATCGAAGTTTGGGGGTTAAAACCCCCTGGGCAGAACTGAAACAGCGAACAGGGGAACTGTCTGCGTCGTGAGCGCGGTCGCGACGCGCTAAGCGCGGCCGCGATGTTCTTCCTCGAGCGCGGGCCGCGATCGGGCCAGTGCGGCCGCGATCGGGCTTCTGCGGGTTTAGGTCGGTTTGGGCTTTGGGGGTCCGTTGGGTTGTTTTGTGGGGTCATTTGGGTATATTAACAGTTATGGGATAATTGAGATTAATCTGGGAGAATTAATTGTGTACAGGGGCTATCAGAGATTGTTACGGGCCGGGTTCGGATCAGACAGTTAGGGAAATTGTGCAGGGTGATCCAGGTGAGTACGCGAGACTTTTTCCAAAGACTAGTCGTTGTCTTTCGAGTCTTTTGTGTTAATATTTCATATGTGATTATATGAATTGTTTGGGCACTGCGAGTTGCCCCTCAGGTATGATCTTTCTTTCTTACTATGTGTTATATTTGAGATCCATTACTATATATTGCGATGAGTATCGTGGGAGCTGTGTAGCTCTGTTTGACCCTGTGAAGGGTTCCCATATATATATATATGCGGCCGTTATTCCTGTTAGCTCCCACGGGCGTGGTTTGGCTCCAGGGGGGGAGGGGAGGGATCCCCAATTGAGATGAGTATCTCTTTCTGTATTGGATCTCTAGGGTCTCTGAGTAGAGACTCGCTGGCATGTGTTATGCCGTGTAGTGTAGGGTTGCCATGTGACATGCGATATGTGATTATGTGTACTGTGCAGTGTCTAAACCTTGTGTACTCACGAGCTGCGAAGCTTACGTATTCGAGTCTGATGTGTGTATCAGGGGGACCGAAGATAGGACCGCCAGCTCCTGAGCGACGATAGGAGCTTGACTTGCTGCGATCGGGAGATTCTGCTTTTGTTATCTGTATGTGATACTTCGCTAGAAACTTTGGGACAAATGATACTGGGTTGTATGTGAATATTTGGGTCCGGGTCGGGTTTTGTATGTCGGGTTGACTTCGGGATATTACGGTTAATGTTTGTGTAAAATGTTTTAATTAATCAGTGTTTGTGCAAACCTTGACATTGGGATATGGATTGTGATTGCGTTAATGCCACATGTGTATTGTAAATGACGTGGCTTTTAGTTGGGATTAGAGGGTGTTACATGTATGGTATCAGAGCTTGTGGTTTTAGTATTGGGCATCGGGGGATGCTTGAGCTTAGACCGTGTTCAGATTCTTGGGGAGTATTCCGGTGACGGATACTAGAGGATTTAATTATCCTGGCTTAGTGTATAACGCTGGGAGACCTATTTCTTGTGCTTAATTGCCTTGTTTTGTGCAGATCAGTATGGCAGACCAGGGAGAGGGTTCTGGCGCGGGTAAGCCGCCGGGTGATGATGAGTATATCCGCAAGTCAGAGTTGCTTGGGGTTCTTACAGAGTTCTATAGACAGCAGAGAGAGCTGGAGAGAGAGCAGAGGCATGATACGGGGCCACGTTCTGGGGATGGTCAGGATACGGGCACGGGTGCAGGTGCCTCTTCCTCTACATCTCAGCGAGGGGGTTCATTTAAGGATTTCATGACTGGGAATCCTCCAGAGTTCAGAGGCGGGGGTGAGCCAGGGATGGCACTCGCGTGGGAGCGCGAGATTGAGTCTGCATTTCGGGTTGCTCATGTGGACCCGAAAGACATGGTAGGGTATGCCACGTATCAGTTGAGGGGTGGAGCCTCACAGTGGTGGAGATCTATCGAGTCTTCCATGTCTGATTCTCGTGCATATGCGATGTCCTGGGCTCAGTTTAAGGACATGTTTGAAATTCAGTATGCACCCCGTGATGAGCAGCGAGAGATGGAGCGCCGTTTCCTCCACTTACAGCAGAGGGATCTGTCCGTGCAGCAGTATGTGGATCGCTTCAATGAGTACTCCCAGTTCGCGCCGCAGCATGTGAATACAGAGAGGCGCAAGGCCGATGCCTTTGTTGACGGCCTGAGACCAGACATCAGGGAGTTCGTGGGATTACAGGAGACGTCATCTTTTGCCAGGGCGCTAGAGTTAGCTCGCATGAGAGAGCGAGAGATCGAGAGGCAGCGGGAGCAGCCGCCTACTCAGAGACAGCGTACGGGAGCCACTGAGCAGTCTAGTTACTGGCGCGAGCCGAGGGATCAGCAGCCCGAGCAGGGCCGTCATCAGGAGCAGAGTTCAGGTCCGCGTAGGGACCAAGGCAGGGACAGAGGCAGAGATAGAGGTCGGGATGAGAGGTCCCGGGGACAGGGCCAGAGAGGCAGTCATGCGGCCAGTCAGAGCAGTGTTGGGCAGGGGTCCCGGGCATCGGGGAGTAGAGCTGACAGTTTATCCGGAGAGCGAGATTGTCCGAGATGCCACCGCAGGCATGCCGGACCATGTGCCAGTGATCAGTTTCGGTGTTTTAGATGTGGTCAGTTCGGCCACACAGCTACAGCCTGCACAGCCCCAGAGGCATTATGCTTCCGATGTGGGAAGCCGGGCCATCGCATGAGAGACTGCCCAGAGACAGCACCAGCAGTACCGGGAGCGAGCACGAGCGGTGCTAGAGTCGAGCCTTCTTCTTCCACCTCCCGCAGGGATGCAGCTCCGAGAGCCAGAGGCCGGGTGTTCCAGGCCACAGCTGAGGAGGCCAGAGATGCTCCAGATGTTGTTACGGGTACGTATATTCTGAATGGCTTGCGTGCGCGAGTCTTATTTGATTCTGGAGCCGATCGCTCTTATGTGTCAGTGTCCTTCTGTGCTTATTTTACTGTTGCTCCTACTGTATTATCTGTGCCATTGATTGTCGAAAGGGTAGACGGCAGTACCGCTTTAGTGAGCCGTATTTATCGAGAGTGTGTACTCGCGATTGATACCCACCGATTCTTGATCGATTTACTGCCTATCGAGATCAGCAGTTTCGATGTGATCGTCGGTATGGACTGGATGACAGCCCGTCAGGCAGATATTCTTTGTGCAAAGAAGATGATCAGGATACCGATTTCTGAGACCGAGGTCGTGACAGTTTACGGGGAGAGGCGAAAGGGCGAGATTGGGATCATCTCGATGGTTAGAGCTCAGAGATATGTGACGAAAGGTTGTGAGACCTTCCTGGCTTATGTGATTGACGCCCAGAAGGAGAAGACGAAGGTAGGGGATGTACCTGTAGTGCGAGACTACCCTGAGGTATTCCCAGATGAGCTACCTGGGCTACCGCCAGATCGCCAGGTAGAGTTCCGGATCGACCTTATCCCTGGAGCGGTGCCGATTGCGAAGACGCCTTACAGGCTGGCACCCACTGAGATGCGAGAGATGATGACTCAGCTTCAGGAGTTGCTGGATAGGGGATTTATCCGTCCGAGCTCATCACCGTGGGGAGCACCGGTGTTGTTTGTGAAGAAGAAAGACGGTACCATGCGAATGTGTATCGATTATCGGGAATTAAATAAAGTGACCGTGAAGAATAAATATCCACTTCCGCGAATCGACG
Source organism: Centrapalus pauciflorus (assembly GCA_020465985.1). Classification (NCBI taxonomy): domain Eukaryota; kingdom Viridiplantae; phylum Streptophyta; class Magnoliopsida; order Asterales; family Asteraceae; genus Centrapalus; species Centrapalus pauciflorus. The sequence goes on from JAANYP010004661.1 coordinate 166,147, forward strand.
ATTTATTCGATCAGCTACAGGGATCTAGCTTCTTCTCGAAGATTGATTTGCGATCTGGATATCATCAGCTGAAGGTCAGGGAAGAGGATGTGCCCAAGACAGCCTTCAGGACGCGCTATGGACACTATGAGTTTCTAGTCATGCCATTCGGACTGACTAACGCACCCGCAGCCTTCATGGATTTGATGAATAGGGTGTGTAGAGCCATGTTGGATCGATTTGTGATCGTGTTCATAGACGACATATTGATCTACTCGAGGAGTGCTGAGGAGCATGAGCAGCACTTGAGGGAGGTCCTAAGCGTGCTGCAGAAAGAGAGACTTTATGCGAAATTTTCGAAGTGCGAGTTTTGGCTCCGAGAAGTGCAGTTCTTGGGCCATATTGTGAGCAGCGAGGGCATCAAAGTGGATCCTGCGAAGATCGAGGCTGTGATGAGTTGGGAGCAGCCTAAGACCGTGCCAGAGATTCGTAGTTTCATGGGATTAGCAGGCTACTACAGACGATTCATTCAGAATTTTTCGCGGATAGCCATGCCGTTGACGAGATTGACACGGCAGGGCGTACCATTCGAGTGGAATGACGAGCAGGAGACTGCCTTTGCTGAGTTGAGAGCTCGATTGTGCCAGGCGCCGGTGTTAGCCTTGCCCGAGGGTACGGATGATTTCGCTGTGTACTGTGATGCATCAGGGACAGGGCTGGGTTGTGTGTTGATGCAGCGGGGCAAGGTGATTGCCTACGCTTCGAGACAGCTGAAGACATATGAGGAGAATCATACTGTCCATGATCTTGAGTTAGATGCCATAGTCTTTGCGTTAAAGATATGGCGGCATTACTTATATGGGTCCCAATTTGTAGTATATACTGATCATAAGAGCCTTCAGTATCTTTTCAGTCAGAAGGAGTTGAACATGCGACAGAGACGCAGTTTAGAGCTTCTGAAAGATTATGACTGTGAGATACAGTATCATCCGGGAAGGGCGAACGTAGTTGCTGACGCCTTGAGTCGTAAGGCGTGCGTTCAGACGATTACCTCCCGAGCTGTGAGACTCGAGATCACCTCTACCCTGATTGACAGTCTGAGATTGGCACAGATAGAGGGTCTGCGGGAGCAGAATGTGAAGAGGGAAAGGTTAGTTGGGCAGACAGAGTCGTTGGTCAGGGATGACCGAGGGATATATACGCTGAGAGGCAGAGTTTGGGTTCCCAGAGTTGGGAACTTGCGACAGTTGATTCTTGATGAGTTACATAAGTCGAGGTTGTCTATTCACCCTGGGAGCACCAAGATGTACCGAGATCTCCGAGAGTTCTACTGGTGGCCGGGTATGAAAAGGGATGTGGGCCGTTACGTCGAGCAGTGTATGACGTGTTTGCGGGTCAAAAGTGAGCATCAGAAGCCGTACGGCCGTCTACAACCACTGGAGATTCCCGAGTGGAAGTGGTACCACATCACGATGGATTTCATCGTCAGACTTCCTCGTACTGTGCGTGGGAACGATATGATTTGGGTCATAGTAGACCGGTTGACTAAAAGTGCGCACTTTCTTGCGGTTCGGGGTACGATTACGATGGACCAGCTAGCGCGGCTGTATATTAATGAGGTGGTGTCGCGGCATGGGGTTCCGAAGTCGATTACTTCTGATCGCGATACTCGATTCACCTCGCGGTTCTGGCAGAGTTTTCAGAGAGAGCTGGGTACCCGGGTTCAGCTGAGCACAGCTTACAGGCCTCAGACAGATGGGCAGACCGAGCGCACCAACCAGACACTTGAGGACATGTTGAGAGCATGTGCCATAGACTTCAGAGGTAGCTGGGATGTGCATCTCCCATTAGTAGAGTTTGCTTATAATAATAGCTACCATGCCTCGATTAAGATGGCACCGTTCGAAGCATTATATGGCCGTAAGTGTCTAACCCCCGTGTGTTGGGGTGAAGTCGGTGAGCGACCGATCAGTGGGCCCGAGCTACTTCAGGAGACGAGCGATAAAGTAGCTGTGATCCGGGAGCATATGCGAGTTGCACAGAGCCGTCAGAAGTGCTATGCTAACCGCCGTACTTCAGAGCTTGAATTCAGTGTTGGGGATCAGGTGTTGTTGAAAGTGTCTCCATGGAAGGGTGTTATTCGTTTCAGGCACCGGGGCAAGTTGAGTCCGAGGTATATAGGGTCGTTTGAGATAATTGCCAGGGTCAGAGATCAGGCCTACCGGTTGAGATTGCCGCCAGAGTTAGCCGGTGTTCATGATACATTCCATGTGAGCCATCTGAGAAAGTGTCTAGCTAAGGAGGATCAGTATGTGCCTTTATCAGAGATATCCGTGGATGATCAGTTGAGATATGCTGAGCAGCCAGAGATGATTACTGATCGCAAGGTGAAGAGGTTGCGCAATAAAGAGATATCATTGGTACTCGTTCAGTGGAGACATCATAAGGGTACCAGCGCAACTTGGGAACCCGAATCTGAGATGCGGAGTCGCTATCCTTTTCTGTTCCAGAGTCAGAGTTAGATTCCGGGACGGAATCTTTGTAAGGGGGGAGGATTTGTAACACCCCGACTCCCGAGCAGGTACGTGTAATTATCCTATTGACTAATTATAATAGTGATTATTGCGTTGGTCCAATTGCGTCCCGTATAGTGGATTATACGTGTCGGGACGGGGGATTACGTGGATTCGGGATATCATTTTAGTGGATAAATTATAATTATGGATTCACGAGATTAAATGGGATTTAATGATATAAATAGTGGATTTTTGATATTGGGGTCGGGTATCGGTGTCGAACCCGCGATATAACGGGATCCGTTTAGTTACGTATATGTGTGTGACGTTCATTCTTATCCTTTCTTTTGTGCAATTCAGAGATAAGTGTGTGTGGGTGACCTTATGCTGCTGGAACTCCAGATTGATTCCAAATCAAGTGATTAAAGTGTTGAAAATCAGATTGAAAGCTTCTTGTTGTGTTCTTGAAGTTTTAAGGTAAGAAATCTTCCAATTGAATCTGATTTTGTGTGTTAAACATTGAGATATGTTGGGAATTGGTGTAACTATGTTGTAGAAGTGTTTTGGTAACATATATGTGAATATTGGTTGCTGGAAATCGAAGTTTGGGGGTTAAAACCCCCTGGGCAGAACTGAAACAGCGAACAGGGGAACTGTCTGCGTCGTGAGCGCGGTCGCGACGCGCTAAGCGCGGCCGCGATGTTCTTCCTCGAGCGCGGGCCGCGATCGGGCCAGTGCGGCCGCGATCGGGCTTCTGCGGGTTTAGGTCGGTTTGGGCTTTGGGGGTCCGTTGGGTTGTTTTGTGGGGTCATTTGGGTATATTAACAGTTATGGGATAATTGAGATTAATCTGGGAGAATTAATTGTGTACAGGGGCTATCAGAGATTGTTACGGGCCGGGTTCGGATCAGACAGTTAGGGAAATTGTGCAGGGTGATCCAGGTGAGTACGCGAGACTTTTTCCAAAGACTAGTCGTTGTCTTTCGAGTCTTTTGTGTTAATATTTCATATGTGATTATATGAATTGTTTGGGCACTGCGAGTTGCCCCTCAGGTATGATCTTTCTTTCTTACTATGTGTTATATTTGAGATCCATTACTATATATTGCGATGAGTATCGTGGGAGCTGTGTAGCTCTGTTTGACCCTGTGAAGGGTTCCCATATATATATATATGCGGCCGTTATTCCTGTTAGCTCCCACGGGCGTGGTTTGGCTCCAGGGGGGGAGGGGAGGGATCCCCAATTGAGATGAGTATCTCTTTCTGTATTGGATCTCTAGGGTCTCTGAGTAGAGACTCGCTGGCATGTGTTATGCCGTGTAGTGTAGGGTTGCCATGTGACATGCGATATGTGATTATGTGTACTGTGCAGTGTCTAAACCTTGTGTACTCACGAGCTGCGAAGCTTACGTATTCGAGTCTGATGTGTGTATCAGGGGGACCGAAGATAGGACCGCCAGCTCCTGAGCGACGATAGGAGCTTGACTTGCTGCGATCGGGAGATTCTGCTTTTGTTATCTGTATGTGATACTTCGCTAGAAACTTTGGGACAAATGATACTGGGTTGTATGTGAATATTTGGGTCCGGGTCGGGTTTTGTATGTCGGGTTGACTTCGGGATATTACGGTTAATGTTTGTGTAAAATGTTTTAATTAATCAGTGTTTGTGCAAACCTTGACATTGGGATATGGATTGTGATTGCGTTAATGTCACATGTGTATTGTAAATGACGTGGCTTTTAGTTGGGATTAGAGGGTGTTACATGATTGTTCTCGTTAAATCCACCAACTTTGACTATTAATTTTGACCATTATTTTGGTTCTTTTAATATTGAATGTACATGCAGTGTTGGATCGAAGTTGAATATATGATATCAAGTGTTCCTTCGACATTGAATGATATCGCCAATTCGCCATCCTACATTGCATCGTGGTCTGGGTATTTTTTTTACAAAAAATACACTTCCTAAAATTCTTTCGAAAAAAATATATCATGACCGGTATCGTTTTAAAGAGTATAAATTCTCGTTTTTATGGTATAATTTTTTGATTTAAAAATTAATCATTTTAATATTATTTTAATTTAAAGAAAAAAGATATTTATTTTGCTAATGTCAATCTATTTGCTATTTCCAATTTTTTTTTCCTTTTTACTAATTAAAATACAACTAATACCAATCTTTTTTTCACTAATTCCAAACTTGACTCTTTTAAATCAAGACCATTAGATTAATATAATCTATGGACGATATTGGTTCTAAAATTTTACACTAAATTTAGGTTCTGCAATGATCTTATCTCGATGTATGTATATATATATATATATACATTACATACATACACACACACACACACAGATATATATATATATATATATATATATATATATATATATATATATATATATATATATATATATATATATATATATATTGTCAGGTTCAAAAAAATATATCTCGAAATCAAGTGCACCCAAAGGTACCAACATTAAAAAACTTTTTTTAATTTTTTTTTCTTATAACCATGTTTAAACTAATGTTATACGAATGATATATGAATTTCACATACACTCACACTTTCTGTGTCCTTAAAAATTATGTAAATGTTCAATACATATTTATGTTATTGGTCATCCAAGTGAATGATCATTTCACTGATCTTTTTTTACCATTCACAAGATTTATAATGTTGCTCCTTTTGAAAAAAAAAATCTTCTAATGTTGTATTATACATGTCTATTAAAAAAATATATGTGAATGAACATTAACATTAGAGTAACTGAAATCTCTTATATATAATTAAGACTCCGTCTTGTCCCGCTGACGGATGTAAAAAAAAAAAAAGGTTAAAGAGATTAAATGGGGAGTAGTGAGTGGATGTCATCTTTATAATGTGAAAATTATGTAAAAAATTAACATAGTTTCAATATTTTTTAATTAAGTTGCTGCATCAAAAATATTTTTATGTAAGTCCTTCAAAATAATAATATTTTCGTAAAAATCTCTTATAAAACTCCCTTGACAAAATCTTTTTAAAAAAAAACTCCTCAAAATCTAATAAAAATGTAATTTGTAAAAAATTCAACTTGAAGGAGTTTTATAAAACTGTTTTTGGTATAAGACTTAATTGAAAAATACATAACCAAACACGAATTGTGTAGTTTGCTTTTTAAAAGATTAGATATTTGAAACTTTTCTTATGTTTGCAGTTAGAACAAAATGTTTCACATGTTGTAAAATAGCTTACTACAAAAAAAAAAAAAAAAAAAAAAAAAAAAAACAAAGTAAATGGCTAATATATTTGTTAAATTGTTTTGGTGTACATCACGAAAACTAAAGGGTTATTTGTTTACTTTTTAATGAAATTAAGAAGTCATTCAAATGTATGATGACCTTAACAATTCCATTAAAAAGTAAACAAACGGTGCCTAGAATTCAAATAGAAGGGTTCTTGTAGTTCGTTCATAGAGCCTTGGTTGACACAAAAGGTATTCTTGTAAATCATATGAAATTTCACATGTTTTAGTCTTACAAATTTTTAAGTTTTAGCCATTCCCAGTTTTTTCTAATGAGCAAGACAACAATTCTTTGCGTCATTACAACTATAGCATCTTATAGAGCATAAATGAACACCCCAATGCAACTTTGCATGCAAAGTTTGATTCAGACTCCGATTATGAGGGTAAATCGGCCTTTTTTTTTCTTGGGAGGTTGATCCTCTAGTGCAAGACCAGCGGCATCCCAATCGTGTCAAGCAATGTTTTTCATGATCCTATCAGCTTAATTTATATAATGTAGTTTCTAGCCACGATGCAGTTCACGAAAAACAGGAAGGATATCATAACTTGATTGGAATGCAAAATACACCCAAACAAGTTAATGAAGATCACAAAGCAAAGCATTTACATGGAACGAAAGTATCAAATTGTAAATAAGCTTTTTTTTTTTTTTTATAAAAAAGCTCAAACTCTACCAATTAAAAGGTGATTCAGTCGATAGGTGCGCTATCACGTAGTTGATCACCTAAAGACCACATGACTAGCTGAATCGGACGGACTTCACTATTCTCTAGCTTCTAGAGCATCAACCTCCTCATTGGACAAGAGATCAACAATGGGTTCATATAAGTCCCACTCTCTTCTTTTCCTATATAGAATACGTTACCACAATAAATTTGATTTTTAAACCGAACCGATAATAACCCATTTGCTATTAACAAACAAATAATATTACCTGATGACACTTGATTTGTTACCAAATAACTTCATCGTGTCCAATGCAGCGCCACCTGGTTTACTGAGGAGCAAACAAATAGTGATTTTTTTTCGATAGAACTATGACTCGACAACATCATCTCCATAAGTTATTGGGGTATGGCCATTTTTTTATGTAACCAACTTTAAATATTTTCAATATTTGTCCTTCATGGTTGTTTTTGTCCCTTGATTATTTTCTTTATTCAATTGTCGTTAATATTTATTTTAGTCTCATTTTGCAGGATATGGTAAAATATTTAGTTCTGTTTTTTTGTTTCATTATTAGCGTAGTTAAATTCAATAAAAAAATGTTAAAAAAACATGTCAAAAAGCATTTGGATGGTACAAATTGAAATAGTTGAGGAACAAAAATAACTGTAAGGAACAAAAATGGGCATTTTTTATAGTTGATAACCCAAAAATCAATAAACCCTAATTTATTCCATGGCATTCAACATTTCAACCCATCATAAACAAATATCAGCAAACGAACCTGAGAGGCAGATGTTCAGCCCCTCTGCGTCCTTTCTTGTTTATTCTTGTTTCCCTTGCTGAAGCTACACTCTGGATTGCAATCTAACACGTAAACGAAATGTATGTAAAAGAAGAGCTCTGGTTGTCAAGAACTTTGCCAAAGGCAACAACAATGCATACTTCAAATAAATAAACAAAACCCTAACCTCACAAAGCTGCTCCCGAATGGCAAAGGCAATTGCCGGCTGTAAAAACAAGAATTGGTCAATTTCAAAAAACTCTAGGTAATAGCAAACTATATCACAGCAAAGAGTCAAGTAATAAAAGCTCGAGCTTAAAACTGGAGCTTATTTAATAATGAGGTCGAGCCAAAGCTTGATATGCTCAAGAAATCATGATAAATTCAAGTGAACCTAAAATTTACTTGTAGAAATTGTCCTTCCTACAGTTAACTTTGATATATGATTAAATAATATATGATTTAAATAAATATATAATAGAACAGAGTATAAAATTACATGGTCTTAAAATAAAATATATAAGAATATGATTAAATAATAAAATTACAAATAAAGCTCGAAACGACATGAGCACGGGTTCAAGCTTTAGCCTCTTAAATGAGTGGAGCTCAGCTTGTTGACACCCATACCAATCTAGAAACTAGAAGGATACTATATGAAACCGAAGCAGCTTGAATAATAATGCTCCTTTTACAAAGTAGACAAAACATGTTAGAATTTCTTATAGTATAGAAAAATATTGCCTCTCGATGATCACGTTGCCATATGATAAGCACAAGATGAAATTTCTAAGGGTTAAATCCATACAATAACACCCTACTATTTAAAAATTACTAATTTGGTACGTCAAGTTTTTTATTTCCGACATGGTATGTGTTCTTCAGATTTCCATTACAGAATGACCATATTTGTAATAGATCCTGGTTTTGCATGTAAAGCCAAGCTTTATTATGTAGAAATGGCCATATTGGGAAAACTGAAGTACACTTACCACATCGGCAATTAAAAAGGACATACCATATTGGCAATTTATTAAAAAGTAGATTGCTATCTAAATTGATAAACTGCACTAGCGAAAATTACTGAAATAAAGTCCACACACTCAACAGTCTCAGACTTAACTAATTGTCGGCCTATAACACATTGGTTGTATGACAATAAATTGTACAAATGCATTCAAATGGCTTACTCCAACTTCAGGGTCTTCAATACCCAGATCTTCACAAAAAATTCTTGCAAATTCTTCAGGGTCACTCTCAAAGTTATTCAAGTCCTGAATTTGGTTCAAGTCAAAAGTTTGCAGCAAAGTAATGCAATACAAGGATTAGGCATTTAGTAGTTATTCTAAATTGGAAAAAGGAAACAAATATTCAATTCATCACCCAATGTGAACGAGAAAAAGCAAAGATCATAAGTAAACTTACCCATAAAAACTGGTCTTTTATCAAAGTACGATTCACTCGAAGATCAAGCTGATAGATATCAAAGGAAATGTCATCATTGAAAATGTAACACAAAAACCACAAAATATGGCCATGTCAGGTAGACTTTTACATACCAGCTATCATGTGACAGACGGAATAAAAAAATTACCTTGATAGGGACAATTTTCTCACCGGTGTACATATCTTGCCCTTCAAATGATCGAAATTCAGTAAGTTGTGACTGCATTGGTAGAAATTAAGGTTATCACAAGTGTATAACACTATAACCATTATCAAATGACTCATTTACATATAAATCGCACCCAAAAAACATTGAGCAGCCCAAGTGTTCTAAAAAGCAAAGTAAGCCTAGACAGCTGAGTGAGATCTTCTAGTGCAGTAGTGCTTGGGGGCTGTTTGTTTGAATTTTTATATTCAAGTAATGTCTCGATATAAAGGGTTGTCTGAATTAAGCAAAATGTTTGGAGCAAAGACTGAATTAATAATTCTTGTTTTTCCTTATTTTGCTGAAAGAACAGTCTTAATGGTATAAATTGACATATTTAACCTTTTGCCCCGATTAAGTTTCTATTTGTTTTTTTTATTCAATCAACAATCTTAATCAATGTTTAGAATAAATTAAGAACTTAAGATGAACAATTTGATTTATTTAAATGTAGGGTCATTTGCTAAAAATAGCAACTTTTTGTTATTTTACTGTTTATAGCAACATTATTTATTTTTTTATCGTCAATAGCATCAACTTTTAAATTTTTTATCACTAATAGCATTTACTTTTGTATTTTTTATAATTAATAGCATCAACTTAAATTTTGTATCACTAATAGCATTTACTTTTGTATTTTTTACTATTTATAGCATCAATTTTTTAACTTTTTGCTATAAATGGTAAAAATGTAAAAGTTGATGCTATTAATGATTAAAAAATAAATAATGTTGCTAAAAACAGTAAAAAATCAAAGGATTGTTGCCATTTTTGTTAATTGGCCCTTAAATGTAAGATATTGATATAACATAATTGAGAAAAAAAAACCATTAACCATTTATTATATTAATAATCTAAAACAGAAATAAATATAAAACCCATCTTCACAGAATTGCAAGCCCCTTGGGTCCTTCGCAGCATTGCAGATATCATGGAATGAACCAATAAGCCATAGAATGATAGAATCACAAAAAATAACTCTTTAACAATTTTCTTGGCATGAACCAAAAACCCATCTTCACCAATCCATTTTTATGTAGATAGCAGGACCCATATCAATGATTATCATGGCATGAAAGAGACAATGGGAGATGTGCTTCACCAGCACGTTTCATAGCGAGAAGGACCAAAGGGGAGATGTAATTCACTCGTGAGTGTCGACCTACATGGGAGGTGCGTTTCACCGGTGAAAAGCATCACCCCATAGAGGAAATGTGTTTCACCGGCGAGTTTCGCTCTACAACAGGGACATAAACTGGCAAAAAGGACCGAAATGGAGATGTGTTTCATCAGCGGAACGTTTTGAGAACTCGATGGATATGATGACAAAAGAGTTAAAACTTCATATTCACTATGGCAACCCAACACTACTATGCATAGCGGTGAAGTGTTTCTATCATGATGACAAGTGAGTTTTGGACACATCAGATGCATGGTAGGGTTCTCATGGAATGTGTAGAAGCTGATTTATTAGTAAATCATTGTTACACCTTTCTTCCTTGTTATATGGTAACCTCTATTATTGTGAACATTGCAATATGCATTCCTCAAACCCTCTATGTTGAATCTTGATTCAAAAGTATTGGATCTTGACTCTCGTGAAACTCACAATAAACTTCTGCAGTTGTGAAAAATATAAAAAATGTATGCTTTGTTTCGCATCAAAAACTTTTGTCCTGTTCTGTAACCTGTGTGTCGAATTCTGGCTTAAATTGAGTCACAGTTTCAGTCTCCAACCTTCATGCCCAAACAGATACGTCCATCAGGTCTTCATGACTGCACGAAATGACTCTTTTTAATGACGGAAGTTTTTAACATGGCTGCATGATGACTCTCTTTTTTTATAAGGGAAGATTTTAAGTTTAAGCCTCACTCGGATATCATCAAACGATCTCTTCATGATTATCAAGAGTTTCTACATATGATTTTCTGTTTTAGGGCTTGAGAGTGAAACACACATTTCCAAGTTCCCGTCATGTTTGTGTCTATGTTCTTGCATCTCCCTTCTTTTGTTTGAAACAAATTTAATGAGCTTCTATTCACAATCTTTGGATGGTATTCATGTATTTGATGGCACTTTCTCTCACTAACTGATTGTTTAATATTTTGTAAATGTAGCATTGACAATAGTGCTAAGGTCTTATAGCCGTTTAATTTTGTCAAATTCAGTGCTAAGGTCTTTTAGCCATCTAATTTCATCAAGATTTTGTCAACATACACAATCAGAACATCAAGCTTGCCAGATTGTTGATTTTCTTACCAAGGCCATTCCAAGAGCTAAATTCAAGACTATGAAGAACAAACTAGATACATTTTACAGACTTACAGTTCTTCTTACTTGCATCCCTAGCTTGAGAAAATATTTTAGAAATCTGAGTCAAAGAGAAACCGGAGCACGGTTGATTTAATTTAGTGTGTTTATAAATTTTAGTTACTTCATTTCATCATTGTCCTCTTTAGAGTTTTCTAATGAGAACAAGATAATAGCATGCAAGTCGGTACCCCTTATTATGCAGCGCACCAGAAAATAGCACTCTTAGGAATAATTTTTTGAACACTTCTTTCAGAAAAACATGTTTTAATTGTAATCACGAGATGAAATCCAATGTTGTAGAAATCGCTAGGCGGGAGTCGGCCGGCCGACTGGGGACTAGGGAGTAGTCGGCCTAGGCGGGAAGTAGTCGGGGAGTAGTCGAATTGGAATTTTTAGTGTATAAATTTCATAATTATATATGTAACATGTTAAAAATACTAAGATATACATATAGGTTAGTAAAAAACAATCAAATAATAAATAATACTATTTTATAATTACAATCCATGGTAAATAATATTTAATACTATTATATAATTAGACCTTAAGTTAATCATTTCAATATTTTAACGTATAATCGAAAATTGATTAATTTAAATATAAAAATATTTTCCATTGATTAATTTAATAATTAAATAAATAAAAACTAAATAAGAAATGCCTTTTAGGGTTTTTAAACAACAGTCAACAGCTGTATACCAGCATGTTGCTACTACACTTTCCTCTACTCTCTATACCAGCTACCGCCTTCCTTCACCGTCTTCCTTACGCTTCCTTCCTCTACTCTCTCTCTCTGTTTGGAGCAACAATGGAGAGTAACAAATGGACCGTAGACGCTGGCAAAGATATATGCGAACAGGGAGAGAACGATGGTCGATGAAAGCTAACGACAGAGATATGCGAACGCCTTCCTTCCTTCCTACCGCTTCTCTCTCTGCTCCTGAAAGCTAAGGACACACAGAGAGAACGATGGCCGCTGGATGCTGGAAAAGGTAAGAATGAGCCCTAATCTGACCTGCCGCCTAGCCCGCCCAAGCACCGCCTAGACCCGCCTAGCTCCGCCTAGGCCGACTCCGCCTAAACAAGGCCGATCCTATGTTAATCGTATCGGTAGTGGTCCGATCACCGCCTAGGCGCCGATTAGTCGGCCGCCTAGGCCGATTTTTACAACATTGATGAAATCATATCTTTACATATCTTTATAATCGTTAAATAAACATGTTTACGAAAAAAAGTTTTATTTATTAAAAATGGTACCTTCTGGTAGGCTGCATAATGAGTAGAACTCTCTCGAATCATATATATGTATGTATATGTATATATATGTGTGTGTGTGTGTGTGTGTTTGTGTGTGTGTGTGTGTTGGATCAACGTGTTATGTTGTGATTCAACTGTAAGTGTTGCATCACAAAACTACATATTGATTCAACGTATATATTTATTAATTCAACATTTCTCAAATTTTTTATTTCTCACAAATATTATATACATGTGTGTGTATAATATGTATGTATGTAGACTTAGGTTCAGAAAAGTATCACTCAAAATCAAGTGCACCCGAAGGTATCATCCTTACAGATCTTTTTTTTAAAATTTTTGTCATGGTTAAATTATGTTACATACATGATATGTGAATTCCAGATACATTCACCGTTTCTACGACCTTAAAAATTATGTGAATGATCATTCACACAATTCACATGATTTTTTTAACCATTCACTAGATTTATTTTTCGAATTTTATTGTATAAATGTATGATTCTTTTGATAAAAAGTCTTTTAATGTTGGTTTATGTGTTTATGTAAAAAAATTGTGGATGATCATTCGCAATGAGATGCGCTCAGTACCCTCGATTATTTAGGGTATGCTCATGAACTTGAGAGTGTGTGTCTTTAATATATATATATATATATATATATATATATATATATATATATATATATATATATATATATATATATATATATATATATATATATAGGGATGGGATCCATTGTGAACAAGTTATTCGTTAAGAACGTTGTGAACAAATAAAAAAATACATATAATCATTCATATATATCAACAAGTGTTTGTAATATGATTCATATGATTCAAAATGTTTATAGAAGTATCTATTTAAGATTCAGAACATTCAAAAGATTCATAGTACGTAGTTTTTATAACAAGATGCATAAAATTCAACAAGATTCATGAGATTCGACAAATTAATTGGATTCAATAAAATCCATAGGATCCAATAAGATTAACGAGTTAATAGAAGGGTTCGGTAGTATTTTCAACAAGATTCATAAGATTCAAAAGCTATTTTATTGTTGTTCACAATGTTCACAACGAATGAAGTGTTCACAAAAGATCCTTAGTCTCTCTCTCTCTCTCTCTCTCTCTCTCTCTCTATATATATATATATATATATATATATATATATATATATATATATATATATATAAACATATAAATACATATATATATATATATAGAATATGCTTCGTGTAAGTACTTGTGAAGACACAGGTTTCGGATGTGAACAAGCTCCGAAAAAAGTTTTTTTTATTTTTTTCATATTGATTTAGATACAAATAATATAAGGTTATTTGTAGAAAATTACTTACATTCACACTTTCTAACATCTTATAAGTCATGTGAACGTGAAAATTATTTATGTGAACATGCTTAGTGTGAACATACGTTCACAACAGTGCAGCTCATGTGAACATGCACATTTCACATAGTTTTAGTGTGTATTTATGTTTGATTTTTTTACAAGTAGTCTTGTATTATTAATTTAAAAACGATTATGAAAAAAAAATTCAAAAAAATGGTTTTAAGCGAGGTATCTCCGGTACCCCGCAAAACTAATGGTACTCACTTGAACCCATATATATATATATATATATATATATATATATATATATATATATATATATATATATATATATATATATATATATATATATATATATATATATATATATATATATATATATATATATATATATATATATGTATATATATATATATATATATGTATATATGTGTGTGTGTGTGTGTGTGTGTGTGTGGGTTTAAGTGGAAATATCAACTTTGCAAGATACGTAGATAAAATTTTTCGAAAACCTTCAGAATACATTATCACATGCTTTAATTTCAAATTTGAAAAAAAAAACTTCTCCAAAACATACTTTATTACAATAGAATGATTATGTAAGTTTTAAATTTCAAATAAATAAAATAATGACTGTTTTTGTTATTGAGTTTTATGAAAATCTTAACACTTAGGTGGCGTTTGGTTCGTAATAAGGTTTTAAAAGGAATTGGATTCTGTTAAGGAATTGGAATTGGAATCCAAATCATGTTTAGTTGGCTAAAAATGAAATTGGAATCCAATTTCATAATTCGTTGGTAGGGTAGGATGGGATGGGTGGGTAGAATTGGATAAGTCTCTAAGGTAGGAATAGAATGAGATGGATAGGGTAGGGTGGGTGAGTGAGATGGGGTGGGTAGGGTGGATGAGGGATGGGTAGGTGGGTAGGGGTAGGTATGGTGGGTAGTAGGTAAGAGTAGGTTGGATAGCGTAGGTAGGGTAAGGGTAGGTGGGTTGGGTGGGTAACGTATGATGGATGAGGGATGTCTGGATGGGTAGGTGGGTAGGGGTAAGTATGGTGGGTAGTAGGTAAGAGTAGGTTGGACAACATAGGTAAGGTAGGGGTAGGTGGGTGGTATGGGGTAGGGTAGGTATGGTGGGTGGGTATGGGTAGGTATGGTGGGTAGTAAGTAAGAGTAGGTTGGATAGCGTAGGTAGGATAGGTGGGTCGGGTGGGGTGGGGTGGGTAATGTATGATGAATGAGGGATGGGTAGGTGGGTAGGGGTAGGTATGGTGGGTAGTAGGTAAGAGTAAATTGGATAACATAGGTAGGGTTGGGGTAGGTGGGTTAGAGGTGGGTGGGATGAGGTAGGGAATGGAGGTGGGTGGGTATGGGTGGGTGGTGGGTAGGTAATGGTAGGTATGATGGGTAGTAGGTAAGAGTAAGTTGGTTAGCAAAGGTAGGGATGGGGTAGGGTAGCGTAAGATAGGGTAGGGTAGGGTGGGTGGGTTTGGGGTAAGACAGGACATGGTGTAGTGTAGTGTGTTAAACGTATGAGGTATTTTTGTAATCAACCACTTTCTGTTTTGAAAAGGAATTGAATTCCATCCATTGTGTGAAGTAATGTTATTTTCCTTCATTTATTGGAAAATTTCAATTTGGATAGAATCCAATTTCTTTTTAACAGTTGAACCAAAAACATGAATTGACTTGAATTGGATTCCTTTCCTCTTCAATTCTCTCGGATTCCAGTGAACCAAACAGGCCCTTAAGGTTTAGAAACCTTCACCATGAAGGTTCAACAACCTTTTAGTTAAGCTTTCTAAAACTCAACACCTAAAATTTCTTGTTCTTGTTTAATTTTCATATCATCTTTTTAACCTAAAACAATACATTTTAAAAAAAGAGTTTATTAATAATCACATTTAAAATGTGAGAATTTTATTGTTAAAGTTGTTCTCACACTTCTCACAAAGTTAAAGTCTCTCACATGATCCTAGGCACGCAAGCACGCACGCATACATACACGCATGCACGCATGCACGCATGCACGCATAGCATACACGCATACACGCATACACGCATACACACATACACACATACACACATACACACATACACACATACATACATACATACATACATACATACATACATACATACATACATACATACATACATATATATATAACAACTTATCATAAAGAATGGAAACTATAATTGGTTAACTTTCCTTAATTACTATACCAATAATAATAAACATAAACATACCCTATACTCAAATACAAATTAGCCCTGAACAACTATCAAATAAGCTTGGATTTCTCCAATTAGCAACAGCATCCACAAAAATTTCTAGCTAAAAGAAGAATGTTTACTTGAATGGACTGAGCAATCTGGGTTACAAATGCTGGAGGAAGCTTGAGATCCTTAACAGTTCTTTTTGCAAACAAAACTACATCTGAATCTGGATCTGAAACAAATAGAAGAAAGAAGATAAAATAATTTTAAAAAAAATCACATTGAAGTTTTGAAATATACTAAATAGAACAACTACGAGGTTCATGCTTTGGTGGTGATGATCAAAGATGATAATTACTGAAAAGATGGACCAAACACCTATTCAAAGAGATAACACTCTGTGCAATACATCTATGTATTGTGTGTTCTAACATTTATTATATCAATTATATTGATATAGCATATTATGTAAAAATGCCCAAATGACTCCGTTATGTGTACTAAGTTAATTCTAATGCCCATATTATGTAAAAATGCCCACGTTGATACTTAGTTAATTCTAATGCCCACATTGGTGATTAGATAAAAGTTTAAGACAATTAGCATCATTGGAGCCTTGTACAATAGTACTTGTAATCTTTATAATTGACATATAAACCCTAGTTGCCCCCATGGACGTATGTTAGTTTAGACTGACCCACGTAAATAATTGTGTCATTTGTTTGTGATCGTGTGCGTGTGTTTGTGTGATTTAACCAAACAACTTCCACATGAATTTCGTAGGTAGTGAAATAAGGGATACTCAGGGTCCTCAAAACCTACAATGAATCGCCTAATGGCTAGTTGTAACATAATTCAATGCCACAAGGTGGCCCCAAAGGGATACAACAACCATCAAAACAACCTAACAAAGTATCAAAAGAAATAACCATGAATTTTATCGAAGGACTGCCATGTTTTAACAGTAATACGATAATATTGTTGGAGACTCAAGAGGTTGACAGACTACGTGACTACATTATGCAAGAAATGGTGATCGTGCATACTGATTCCCCAAAGGGAAGTGATTTATAAATAATAAATGTTTGCCATCCACGACAATGCACAACTGTATCTTGCATGATGTACAAACCTATAAAGCCTTTATTGTTGTGGATGACAAAAAGTTGTGTAGAAATCACCTCCCCTTATTGAGAAAAAGATTTTTTAATTCATTTTTGGCTAAAACCATTATGGATGCAAGGGATCGCTCATAAAAGAGAACTATGCATATCATTCCAGACCGACACTCAAAGTCAAACAAAGGTAGACCGATGTAATAAATCAAAGTATGGAAACACAATTCAGTTTGCTTTTTGTCAGACCCTCTAAAGCAAATAGGGAAATGATGAGCACACGCCTAATATTGGTAAAATACATGGCATCATCCGGCAGCACGCACATCTCGATTTAAGATCATGTATAGATGAGACCTCTCTCACCTGATCTATAAAGGCCAGAACCCTACTCCAGTTTCTCAAGTATATTAATATTTAGAGAACATGATCAAGTCTTAAAGGAGCTAAACCAGCAGTTATCGAAAGCTTACAAGATCATTAAGAACCAAGCCTATCCTATCGATAGAAATCGATGGATCGACAAAGAAAAGAAATGTTTACCCTCAGTCTTCTGGTCCCTTGAAAGTGGTAGAACAAATTGGGAAAGTGGCGTCTGACTTCAGTGTTTGCCAACCTCTATCATTAGTCCAATGTTCCATGTATTGCAGTTGTGTCATGTTATTAGCAACCATATTTCAATTCCAACACTTCCATCCGTAAAAATAGTTTAGTGGCTGATTTTAGTGACAAATTAGTTGCCTTGCTTGTTTACTTCAACATCTTCATCTTTTCCGGTATGTGGTCACAGTGAATATGAATCTAACATTATTCTTGTTTTTAATCATGTTCATTATTAGAGAACCAAACACCTTAAACTTGATTGTCAGTTAATTCGTGAAAGAACATTCAATGGCTCATAATGCCGCCCACAATTCTTCATGTCTTATTCATATGTTAGTTGTCGCTTATACATGCACTAGTGTGCATTTTGCAAAATTAACAATTCACAACAATATTTAGTGGATGAAGCTTCTTTTGAATGGAGTCTTAATTCAACGAAATGGCAATCAATGGATCATTACCCACAAAGGGAAAATAAGAAAAACAAAGTAACATCAATGAATTACCAGAAGGATTCCAAGTAAATGTATCCCTGAACCTCTGACCATCTATATCAATATCAAGACGAATGGGTACCAAATTTTCAGCAGTTGGGCTGCAATTCCAATGGTTGAAATGTTACAACAATAACTTAACAAACTTACCAGCATTATTGAACAGAAAAGAAAGCAATCAAGTGGACATCGCCAAAGGCGGGTTCCCTTAGCCAAGGTCTCGAGTTCGAGACGATTCTCGTCTTCTCGAGGTGTGACTCACCCTCAACGTGTCTAACCAAACGAGGTGCCGAACCCAAAGAAAAAAAAAAGAAAAAAACGCTAACAACTTACCACTAACTTTAGCCGTGCCGTTCAAAAATAATAATAATAATATCAAAATGATATTTTGAACAGAATTGTAGAAAGAATGATGGGTAACATGAATATTTCAGATCAAATGGTCTTGACTTACATTCTGAACTTGACTGGGTTTCGTAATGAACTCCAAGCTGGATGCGGCTTCATATTATGCAGATCTGGCGTAGTGTGTGTGAGGCGGTTACCGAGTGAGAGGGAGACCGGAGGGGGCAGATCTGGCGTATGCCGGCGAAGAGCAGCGTCGGCTGGCGGTGGTCGCCGGCCGGGGAAGACAGAAAAGGGGGAGAGAATTCGGTAGAGAGAGAAACGAAGAGACAGTGTGGTGTTTGTGTTTCGCCGAAAAAAGGGAAAGAAGATAAGGGGATCCGACCCGGCGCCTCAAGAAATACAAAATAAATTTGAAATTAAATATTAAAAATAAAAAAAAATGGAAATTAAATCACTAGTTAATTAAATTTACTTAAATCTGTCACTTTCCTTCTCTTCATTACTCATTCTCTCAATCACACACTCTCTCTTCTCCTCATTTCCCTTTCGGCCCTAGAACCACGGAAGTGGTTGTGCGCCGCCGCCGCCGCCACCACGGTTCTTTCTCTCTATCTCACTCGCCTTTCCCCCTCTGCCTCTCGGCCACTAGAAAGCGTCCACGGTTGTGTATCGCTCTCTCCACCACCACCATGGTTGTGTACCGCCAACACCATGGTCGTCCACCCCCTCTCTCGACCTCCATTTCCTTCTTTTTCTCTGGTCGATCACAACCACCGACCATTAAGGGTGTGCAAAATAATCGAACCCGAATAACTCATCCGAACCGAACCTTAATCGGCTTAAATGGGTCGACTTATTCGGTTTTCGAGTTTCTTATTCGGGTTAAACGGTACCCGAATAAGTAATTCGGTTCGGTTTACGGGTATGATTCGTTCTTATTCGAGGACCCGAATAACCCGTTTAATATATATTTTATTTGTTTTTTAATTTATTTATAATAACAACTAGTATCGTTTATATATAGAATGTAACTATATATATATATATATATATATATATATATATATATATATATATATATATATATATATATATATATATATATATATATATAGGGTCGAGATCCATGGAAAACTATATTAGACTGGAAAACTGGAAAACCATATCAAATGCACATGTTCATTATGATAAAATGTTAAATTTCATGTAAAATTATAATATACATATGTTCAAAATTGCATTATGATTAACTAATTCATATCATCTACATGTTCGTTAAGACAAAATGTTTAATTTCATAAAAAATGCGTAATATACACTTGTTCATACATATTGCACATTTGAACATGTGCATATTGTTATTTTGCATGAAATGAAACATTTTATCCTAATGAACATGTAAATTATGTGAACTAGTCAATAATAATGCACATTTGAACATATGTATATTGTAGTTGTGCATTAAATTTAACATTTTCCCGTAATGAACATGTGCATTTAATATGGTTTTCCAGTTTTCCAGTCAAAGATGGTTTTCCATAGATCTTGAACATATATATATATATATATATATATATATATATATATATATATATATATATATATATATATATATATATATATATATATATATATATATATATATATATATATATATATACCCATTTTGGATACTCAAATCATTTAACTCGTTTTACCCAAATTACCCAACTAATTTAACCCATTTAAAATACTTTGTTGATAATTTCATTTTTATACCAAAAACCGAATAACTTATTTAACCCAAACCGAATAACTCGATACCCATTTAACCTGAAACCGATTAACTTGTTCCCTTATTTGGTTCAGGTTCGATTAGCTAAACCACACACTCAAACCTGAATAACCCGATACCCAATTAACCCGCCCGAATAACACCCCTATCGACCATTGCCTCTATTCACCATCATATATGAAAAGATGAACACGAAGACGATGAACGAATATGAATGAAGAGAATGAACATGATAATGAAGATGATGAACGAAGATAATTAACATGAAAACGATGATGAACGAAGATGCATCAAGAAGATGATGATGATGAACAAAATAGATGGTGAATGAATATGAACGATGAACACGATGCATAGATGAATTTGCGTACTTTTTGTTAATTGTGTCTTTTGAACACGATGCATAGATGAATTTATGTATTTTTTGTTAAATTTGGTAGTACATCAATTGAATTAATTTAACATTTATTATTTGATTATTGTTAATATTTTTAATTTAATGAGGTATTCACATTCCTCAAAATGTCATTCCTTGTTTGTTCCTACAATGCACAATATGCATAACATTATCCAACTATTTTCCTTTTTGCAATTAATCTAATCCACACAATTTATTGATCTAACGAATAGTATGAGTTCTTTTGTACCTCGATGCATAAAAATTCTCAATTGAATCTCCCTCTCTCTATATATATATGTGTGTGTGTGTGTGTGTGTGTGTGTGTGTGTGTGTGCGCGCGCATGCAAAAGACTAACTGCCTCAGCTACATGTTTAGGATTTTGTCGGTCATGTGCTTCGAGCATCCGGACTCAATGTATCATACGTGATTTACCTACAAAACGCATTAAGCAGTGAGGTACCCACTTTAAAATGGGTTCTTTAGAGTTAGGTAATTCGCGAGGTGCAATGTCAGTTACAAAATCAATAGCCTTCGGAACTTTAGGAACCCACTTCTTAACAGTTTTATTAGGTATCCACTTTCGAATAGTTCTTTTGGGAACTGATTTTGGAATTAATTTCTTTGGAACCCACTGCTGTTTATAGAAACCTTGTCCTTAGCTTTCCAAGTATGCACATTTGACATATAGAAAGATTTTGCAAGTAAAGCACGTTGATTAAAAGAGTTCAAAGACAACAAATCAGAACGAGAGTACTTATAACAAGATTTAGCAACTAATCTATTACATAAAATTTTCACTAATGGACTATTGCCATCTGTAACACTACTCTCTTTTTTCTTCCACTCTTCTTTTTCTTTCCAGTCTGCTTCTTTCTCCAAATTTGCTTGACTGTACTTTTCACAGTATTATCTGAAATGAATGAAGAATTGAAATTAAACGAATCAAAACAAAAATTATTTTGTAAAATCTTCTTAACATGAGTAGGTATTGATTTAAAAATCATTCTATATCATGTTTGGATAAAAACAAAAAACAAAAATTAGCTTCATTTAACATATCATATTCCTCAATTCTCCTCGTTTCATAATGCACTATTTATTTTAAAATCCATACTTCTAAAGTCATGTGATCCAAACAACACCTTAGGTGTTGTTTGATAGTATAAGAGTTAAATTTTCTAATGTCTGATTTCACTTCTAATTGATGAGAGGTGATACTGCTAAGATACTGAGGTCTCATCAGAGAATTCAATAAATCTGTTTGTTTGATAAATTATCTGATTCTGTTATTTTTATTAATTTTACATATTCGTTCACAAAACACATGTTTTTACCATCAAAACAATAGTAATATTTTTATAAAAATCAAAATTAAATGACATAACAATTCAAGTATGATATGAACTTGCTATATTCAAGCATCCAATACACATAACAAATGAACATGATATGTTCAAGAATGAATTACACATAAGTACATAACAAACTTGTTATATTCAAGAATCGAATATAAGTATCAAATAGACTTGTTATTTTCATGAATCAAATACACATAACAAATGAACTTACTATGTTCAAGAATGAAATACAAATAAAAAATGAACTTGTTATATTCAAGAATCAAATACAAGTATCAAATAAGCTTGTTATTTTCATGCAATCGATGCCATTGCACAAGCGACTCTACGCTTTTCATCAAAATGATCTGAGTTGAGATATTATTTGTTCTAGAATAAGAAAACCCTATATCTAGGGATGGCAACGGGCCGGGGATCAGTCCCCCCGTCCCCGTTTAAGAAACCGCATATCATCCCCGTTTGAAAAACCACGGGGATTTATATGGGGATCCCCGTCGGGGATTCGGTTTTCACCATTTAATGTAAACGGTTATTTTCACCGCAAAAATCCCCATTTAATGAGAACGATTAAATCTTGTTACAGCGACAATTAAAAGATGCATAAACTAGGATTACAATGTTCGAAAGACGACACTACGAAATGTTCCAACCAACAATACGGTTACAAACCACAAAATAAAGTTTTTGAAAAGAAAAGGAGCAGAGACGAGAGCGAGAGAACAGAGAAGAGGAAAAACGGCTTACTGGTTGAGGAAGAAGAAGGGTTTGTGACTTTACATTTAGGGTATCTTTTCTATATAAATTTGATTCCGAACCCATACCCAAAAACCAAAATGTCAAAATAATATAACCGAGAACCAGATCGAAATACACTAATAGGTTCTGGTTCTGGTTCCGGTCCAGTTTGGTCTAATTCGATTACTTTTATAAAAAAAATTATGAAACTAGTCAGGATCGAACCAAACCGATTTAAATGAATTATAGGAACCATCTGATCCAGTATGATTTCTATTTAGTAAAATGAGTTTTTACTCATCCATAATATCCCAATAAAAAACAAATCTAGTATTAAATAAATTGAATCGATTGAAATAATAAAATCAATACCCAAAAATATAATAGGTATTGAACTAATCATATTAACATTAGACAGTGCATATATGCTTGATACGGAAATAAACAAAACACAAGGACTCGTCTATCTAACATTAGGGTATTTTGAAATAAACCATAAACATTAGTGATGTCATTCATAACTTCAATACTTGATGCAATGTTGGACGTATTTTTGTTGGATTTCAATGATCAGGTTAATTGTGTCGATTTCAATGATCAAGATTATCTTTAACACGACTCAAATATCTATACTATATAAAATAAGAAACCACTTGGAGTTTCTGGACCATTGGATAGAAATAAATCAATGGTCCAGATTAATGACAACTCATAATTATTTATGAAATGTCTCTTATACCCTTAATTAAAATCAATAATTATACCATGCCATTTTTTTAATTCATTTTCCAAATTTACCAACTTAACTTAATTACATTAAATTTTGATTTTAGTTTTTTCATTAATGAATTAATATTAAATTAATATTTACCTAAAATAAATATGTGTCATATTATCCTTAATGATCATAGTTAGATTCAAATGTAAAAATTTAGATTAAATGTAGAAGTGTAAGTAAATAAAGTTATTTGCAAAATTGATAATAGCTGTATATGGTTTTTACTATTTTGCTTATTCCCACTTGAAGGGCCTCTTTACTTTTTTTTTTTCATAATGAATCTTGTTTCTGGCAGTAAATTGTCTTCTTACTAATCAGCCGCATGCTTTTTGTTTCGCAACCAGCTTCTTGGAAATGGTAAAAATCCAGGAGATGTAGAAGAGAATCTCCTAAGATGTTTGGTCGAATTGTTTATGCAGGTAGCAAATTTGGTTGTGATTAACTTAAATAATGCTAGTTCTTCATTTTTGCAACTTGAAAGGGATATATAAAATTTTGGCAACTTAGGAATATGTGAAATGATTTTTTCCGTTTTATGTGTAGTTCCATGAAAAACAATATTCCAAAGATTTCTGATTGTTAGTGTTTATGCAATTGATCTGATCTTCTATTACTTTTATAGATTAGTACACAAAAGAAGAAAACGGGTTATTGCTCCAAAGCGCTTTGTACAAAGAGTGAAGAAAGAAAATGAGTTTTTTCCGTGGTTACATGCATCAAGTACATTCAGAGCTTAATTGTCTAAACTTTCAGTTTTGCATGGTACGTTAGTATGTTTTGGTTAGTGTCATGATAAAAGACGATAGCAGAAGCATATAAAAGAAGACAGAAGAAGCATATAAAAGAAGACAGCAGAAGCAACAATTTACCTGGGCTTAGTACAAGCAGCAAAACGATGAGTTTAGAAGAAACAATTTACCTGGGTTTAGTACAAGCAACAAAAAGACAAAAGTGAGATAGCAGTTTTGTTTTGTTTTGTTTTGTTTTTTTTTTTTTGCAAAGTGGATGGGTTTTTTTTTTGAAGCAGAAAATGGCAGATTTTTGAAGCAGAAATGTAGCATATTTTATAACAGCAACAGATTGGAGCTGATTGGGGAGTGGAAGAGATGGTTTGGAGAAGAGTAAGAGGTTGTTTGGGGCAGATTGTTGCAGCAGCAGTAGCAGAGTGAGCTGCAGCAGCATAGCACGTCTGGCAGCAACATAGCATGTCTGACATCTTTTTATTTTCTGTTATTAAATTTTAATATCTGATATTTTTTAAATTTGTTGTATTAAAGAGTTGTACATCATGCAATAATGACTTGTATGTCTTAAAATTCAAGATTGTGTTATCTTTGATTGTACTTTATGCATTATAACTTGTAAGCCTCTAAATGCTTTATTAGTAGTAGAGATAATAATTACTAAAAACTCAAATGCTTCTGTCATAAACGAATAGTTAATAAAATATATATCTATAATCCACATGACTATATTTATTAATACTAATAAATGAATGACTAACGTGTCACGTATCGGTCATTCATTTAATACAACACTTGCCGAAACTTTCATTTACCATAAGTCATTACCAAAATTTAATATGAATTCAAATCTAATCTAATCTAATATTGTAATCAAATCTAATAATTTTAATTTTTTTATAATTATTCAAATCTAACAATTAATCAATTCAAATCTAACCATTTCAAAAATCGTCAACATTGACTGGGTGGGTGAAAACACATGGCTAAAACTAGACTTTAGGGGCTGTTCACTTAACAAGTTTCGTTTACGATGAAAACAACTATTTTATGAAAACGTGTTTGGATGCATTATTTTCTAACATAAATTTTCATTTTCATTTTCAGAATGATATGAGTTGAGATATTATTTGTTCTAGAATAAGAAAACCCTATATATTATCACATCTAATAATTTCTTTTTTTAATTTTGTTTCATGCTATTTAAAGTTGGCAGTTTAGATCACTTGTTAATTTTTTCATAAAAATTTGTTTCCTCGTTGCATTTTTTAGGGATAGATTTGATTCCGAAATTGGACCGAACCCATACCCAAAAACCAAAATGTCAAAATAATATAACCGAGAACCAGATCGAAATACACTAATAGGTTCTGGTTCCGGTCCAGTTTGGTCTAATTTGATTACTTTTATAAAAAAAAAATTTATGAAACTTGTCAAGACCGAACCAAACCGATTTAAATGAATTATAGGAACCATTTGATCCAGTATGATTTCTATTTGGTAAAATGAGTTTTTACTCATCCATAATATCCCAATAAAAAACAAATCTAGTATTAAATAAATTGAATCGATTGAAAAAATAAAATTATACCCAAATAATATAAACCCAAAAATATAATAGTTATTGGATTAACCATATTAACATTAGACAATGCATATATGCTTTGATACCGAAATAAACAAAACACAAGGACTCGTCTATCTAACATGCATTTCTTGTGTTTCTTTTATTCTCATAAAACTCATAGATCTCAATTGTTGTTTTAGTTTACGTTTTAGATTTCATAAATGAAACTGTTATAAATAGTTGTTGTTTTTTCCATAACGTACATATATTAATAAACTTAGCCATGAAGAACCTTTGTGTGCTCCTTCTACCTCTCAGTTATATTGTTTCAGGTAAATTGCTTGCATTAAGTATTGAATTCGACAAAACTATCTATATATATTATTAAAAGAAAATAATTTTGGACATTGTCACTCTATTAAGAAGTAATTTTTTCGTTTTCCTGCTCTTTTTCATAATTTAGCACATGACTACAATTAATCTAATTCAATAAAAAGTAAATAAAATTTGTTTTTGATTTCTTTCCTAATTCATGCAACTCAATTAAACAACCAAATTAATTATATTAATAATAATTTAATTAATAAATTTCTTGATGAAATATCTTACAAATAAAACGTATATTTATATCTATATGTATTAATAAAAACAATTTTATTATCACATCTCGTCATAAATATTACAAGATAATTTTTTCACCTCCATATTATCTTCTTAAATTAACCAATATTAATGAAACATCAATTGGCACATTCATTTTTTGAAATGCTAATTTTGTTTATTCTCGTATCATCCTTTTTAATTGCTATTTTATATATTCAATAATTGTTGTTAAATAAAATTAAAATTATATCATGTATTTTACGTAGAAATACACCAAAATTACAGTTTTAACAAATTACCTGGTGAACATATTCAATGTATATTATTCAATGTACATTATCATGTATTCTATTTAGAGTATCATGTATTCTATATTGATATAACAATACCTAATTAACTAGTATAACAATAACAATATTCTACACACACACACACACACACACACACACACACATATATATATATATATATATATATATATATATATATATATATAGAGAGAGAGAGAGAGAGAAAGATTATTTCTTTCATGAGAATTGATTTTTTATAGTAAAAAACATTTTTTATAAAAAAAATTTCTATATGAAAATTTATTTAAATGCTAAAAATTTAACATATTGTATATATAAATATTATGTATCTATATAGAATGTTATATAACTCTATACACTTTTACATAGATTAACATTATTATTCACAGTCTAGGTTGAATGTTATGTTTCCTACACATTTCATATATTTTATATACAAATAAATTAACTGGTACCAGTTACAACAATAACAATATTTTACATAGAATGATATGTAAGATATATAGATAGAAGCTGGTAAACGTCTTCTATGTAGATTATCATGTATTCTATATAGATACAGCGATAACAATTTACAAGTACGACAATAACAATATTTTACATAGTTGGAAACTAGCTACAATTAATTCTGCATAAAATATCATGTATTGTATATAGATATAACAATAACAAATTACTAGTACAACAATAAACAACATTCTACATAAAAAATTTATATACTTTTGTTTAAAAAATAATATTTATATCTTTATCTTTTTATTTATTATATTTTATATATATTAAAAATATCTGCGTAATACACTGGTAATAAACTAATATACTTAAAACTAACATAAATTGTTATACACTAAAATGTCGTTCAAATAAAATCATTGAAAATTTGAGATTTTAAATATTTACTTTTTGTTTGCACACCCAAAAAAAACCTATTAACTGTTATTAACTGATAATCTTTTGATGTATGGGTAGTAGTGAAATAAATGGTACTCCAGACGTGTTAAAAAAGGGGGTGATCCCGCTCCAATTTTTTATTGTTGTGACAATAAATGCGGGCCAACGGAGTCATCTTGCTATAAGGATCCTATAATGTGTGCCAAGGATTGTCGAAGCCCTTGCAAGAAAGACCCACCGAAAATCACAAAGGCATAATGGCAAGATTTCAAAATAAAGTTTTAATGTATTCCAAGAATGTATATGTAATAATATATAGTTGGTATGAACCCATACCATACGTTGCAATACAATCACACAAAACATATATAAATTGATATTTAAATATTACTGGATCATCTATGCTATTTATACTATATTATAAAACTTGAATAGTTTATAAGTTACTTAATTATGTTTAGTGTACCACATTTTAATGCATAAATCTTGAATTATAAAAGTCCCAATAATTATGCATAATGTATTCAACATATTTTTCTTTTACCAAAAAATTACAGTGTTTATGATAAAAAGTTATTTCATTTCATCGTCAGTACTACTACACTCACCCATATTTGAGATCAACGCACACCAAATTTGACATAAGTGTGTTGATTGAGTGAATATACTTAACACATATAGACATCATGTATTAATATGAAGTTAATTTATGAGAAAAAACTAATTATCATACATGATAAAATGAAAACACATCAAATGATATGTAAAAACCTATATGCAAACCATTAAATACAACACGTGAAACACATAATTTCATTAACACAACTTATTTTTAGGTCATAACGTTGAGACTATACCAGGATAACTGAAATAGACAAATATTTGACAGTTTGTGTACATATGTTTAGCAACACACAACTGTGATTGTCGTTAAGTTGAACATTCAATGTCGATGATGCCATTACATTAGTTTCACATGGTTGTCTTGATTCATTTGATGCATCATGAAGAGAAATTCTAGTTTGTGCAGCTATATGTGATCAACCTCAACATCTTTTCATTAGGGTATTTTGAAATAAAACATAAACATCAGTCATGTCATTCATAACTTCAATACTTGATGCTATGTTGGACGTATCTTTGTTGGACTTCAATGATCAGGTTAATTGCATACCATGGTGGAAAATCAATCTCAAGTGCAAAAGAATAACTGGTAGCACCAACCCGGATTGTTCCATTTCTATTGGATTATTGTTTTGTAAATGTATCTACATAACTATCAAAGTGATATCAAAGCAACATTGGATGTCCTTAACGAAACAATTAAGGAAAGTAAAGGGGCAACACAACACAACATCCTTTGAAGAGCTAAAACAATCGGTGACAACTAAAATTACCAACTTTAATAAGTAAATTGTAATAGAGATAGATGCATCATCGCGTGGGTTCAAAGTGGTGCTTACGCAACGAAGGCAACCAATTGCATAATTGAGAGTGTTAACGGTGGGCATGCCTTAGGCATGTGTATGAAAGAGAGCTTAACTCACAAAAATCGATAATGCAAATAGATCTAAAACCTATTCGCGAATTGAATTTTTAAAATTTTTGGCCAAATTGAACAAATAATAAACATGTAAAGCAAGATTTCCTAAGTGCCAAGCAAAATCACTCATTGGTTAGAGTTTAACCCCTATTCCCACACTTAAGAATTTCATTGTCCTCAATGAAACAAAATGGACAATATAATCGTGCAAGCATGTAAGTGAAAGAAAGGAAAAAGAGACTCCCTGAGTGCGTGGAAGAGGAGAGCTCAAAGGATAGCGAACCAAAATTTTGCACGTGTGTAGAGTTGGAGCGAAGTGTGCAACCGACTCTGCGCAATGCAATATATTCTTAGAGGAAGCAATTGCCAAAAAAATATCATAACTAAACATAAATACAAGCTAAACTAAACTACAATGACAAGAAAAAAGTAAATCGCTTGGGTTGCCTCCCAAGAAGCGCTTGTTTATAGGGTCCCTAGCTTGACCCTATCCCACTTGGCTTAACATTTAAAGGGATGAAAAGGGTAAAAGGCATACCTTTGAGTTGAGTGCAAAATATAATTTTAGACGGTAAAGCCCTGCACTCCTTACCCTTACTACCTCCATCAGTGTGTAAATGCTTACGTATCGGCGCTGGAGGATTATGAAGTTCCTTTAGTAGTCGTGAGTCAAGACTCCTAGCATCACCAACCTGTGACTCCAATAGATCCATCGAAGAATTAGTACATTTAAATACAGGCGATGACATCACAACATCAATATATATAAATGAAATTTCATAAAAAATTCTGAGTCAACTCCCTCATTGTATATAGGCGGAGGCATATCAACACCAAGTAGCCGAGCAAGCTCTTCTAAATCCCTCTCGGGATTGAAGTCATCTTCAGTCTCATCATCGATAATCGGAGGTGGGACGTATGCAAGACCTTGTGGGCTTGGGATGTGCACCTTGTCCATTAATGTCTCCGAAGTTTTGATGACCGGAAAAGCATGTAAAGAAGTTTCATCATAGACACACTCAACATCATCATCCGAATCACTAAAATCGGCATCATAAATGCTGAAGTGCTCTTCGTTTTCCTTGCTCTCCTCTACTTTGCTTGAACTACTTTCTGATGGCTCTTCCGTACGTAATTCATCCCTTTGACTCCTTTGTCTCATGAGGTTGTCAAGGATTTCTGAAACGCTTTGATGGTAACGGAGGCTCATCTGGCACTGATGAAATAGATCCTCCAAGCTTGACTCTATCTCGGGTTGATGTTGTGATGGAGTTTGGTAGGGATATTGGGTGTCTTGACTTTGGTAGTGTTGAGTGGAGGATAGGTATGAAGATTGATACATGTTCTCATTTTGATATTGGGAAGATGTGGGATCGGTCAGGTAGTTAGTGTTTACCTCCTCTTGAAAACACTCTGCTTCGTAGTTACCTTCATACAACTCAAATCTATGATCCATCCTACACAAAACACACCAAACAAAATACGACAAAATAAAGATAAATTAAACTAAGGAATAGACTAAGAAATAAACAAAACAATAAAAATGAATATAGGAATTCTATGTACATCAAAATTAATTCCCACACTTGGATTTTTTAAAAATAATTTTTTTTAAACTAACGAGAAACTTAAGGTTGTTCTCAAAACCACACCGCTTGTCCCCGGCAACGGCGCCAAAAACTTGATGTACCGCTAGCACACCTTTATTTTAATTAAGAAATGGACATAAATAAACTAAAACTAGCGGACAAATAGGCAAGTATCACCTATCGTTTACTAATATAACTTAAGTAAGTCCGGGTTGTCGAACTCAGGGACAATTGGTGTAATGATGATAGGAACCATCAGTTAATGGTTAGTTGTGGTTGAAATTGATTTAAAATGCATGTAAGATAAATGTGGACAAAGATCTATCGCAATGACGCACACGAGCAGGAAAGGAGATTAATAAATTGGATTTCTAACAAGGGGGAATATGTAACCAAATGGGATCACTCTCCCTAAACAACGGATGATTAATTGAAAGCGCAGATTGAATAATATTCCGACATGATTTTTAACGAAACAACCACACAAATCTCTAAGCTATGGTTGAATTATTTAATCATGACAGCCAATATTGTGATCACTCAAATCTCTTATATATGAAAATGATATTGACTCATAATGCGAGCAATGACAATTTAGCTATGCGGATCTCTCGTTATAGCACAATAATCCCATAACTCACGAATTGAACACACAAATCTCTTTTATATGTTCAGAACTTGAGTCATGTAAAACCGAATGCTCACAATAAGTTTAAGAACTTTGAAAGATGATTCGGTTGACACCGAATCATAAAATTCATGTTATATTCTCATAAAAACATAAAATCCCTCTCATTGTTATGAAAACACTTTTTAAACTTACTCTTTCACCATCTCTAGTAGAAAGATTCAAAGACACCAAGATATTTGGATCGTCAAAAATGAATACTAACTATCTCGAACTCTCGTTATGGACATAATAAAGCATTCATAGCAAGTTTAAATAGTCTCAAACAATACAACAAGATTTTCATTCAATATAAGCAAACTATGACATATCACCCAATCATATACAAAATATAAATAATCAATGTTTAGGGTTTGTTACCCAAATGATTACATAACAAAACTACTCCATTCTCATGGAGTAAAACACCATCTCAAAATAAGAAAGAATTCTACACATTAAGATAAACTTAGGTATAAGAATAACTCCCCTAATGATGTATGTGACGATGAAGATGCAATCCACCATGTCAAAACTCCAAGATAATCTCCTTCCTTGCCTTCCTTCTTCCCCTAGAAATCAGAAGTGTGTGTGTTTTTGGTGATAAAAATCGTCACCTCATAAATGAGCAGAATTCTCCTTTTATAGGCTGGGGAGAACTCGCCGAGTTCAAGGCTTGAACTCCCCGAGTTCATGAGTTGTCAGCTTCTGATTTGATCTACAGGAGGGAGAACTCGCCGAGTTCATGAAGGGAACTCGCCGAGTTCATGAGTTGTCGACTCCTCATTCGATCTGACATTTTATCAGGAATTTTCAGAAAATAACAGTTTTCAGGTGTACTCGCCGAGTTCAGGAGGAACTCCCGAGTTCATGTTGGCAATTTAGTTCTGGAAATGGGTGAACTCGCCGAGTTCAGTAAGAACTCCCCGAGTTCAGGAGGAACTCCCCGAGTTCAGGAGCAGGTCAGACTTTCTGTTTTGATGTGAACTCGCCGAGTAGGTATCTGAACTCGCCGAGTTCTTGTTGTTTCAGCTCCTTCCACTTCTATTTACGCAACAAACACCTGAAATGACAACATGAACCTATAAGATCGAGTTTGAGACGAATAACAACCAAAAAGCTATGTAAAACACGAGATATCGTCCGATAAAACATATACAAATTGGACGATATCAGCGACTTTTGTGAAAGCTTTTTCGTGTCCAACCGATGACAAATGAAAAAGATTCAAGGCAGCACAAGAGTCGGCAAGAAAAGACATCGAACGAGCTTTTGGTGTACTCAAATCTCGTTTTGCTATAATAAACAACCCCGCACGACCATGGCACCCAAATAAAATTAGAAACATCATGTATGCTTGTGTCATATTACACAATATGATCTTAGAAGACTAAGTGTTCGCGATATGTTCATTTCAAGAAACCGAGCTTCCATCCAATCAACATTCCGCGTCCAATGAAGTATATCAAAATACGTTATTGGAAATTCGTAATCGGGAAACACACAATAACCTTCGCTCAGATATTGTGGAACATATTGCACTTGCCCAAATACCAAATTTAGACGGCTAGTTATGTATTTTTTATTTTAATTCGGTAATTTTTAATGTTTAGTTTATGTAATAGTTTTTAAATATTTATGAAATTAATTTTTTAGTTCTAATATTTGTTTTGTTAGTTAAAATAAATTTATTTAAAAAAAATTAAGAAAGATGGAAAGGTATAGAAACATGGGTATTTCCACCTTAGAAAGATGGAAAAAGGTGGGAAAAGGTGAAGAGAGAAAAGCTGATGTGGCGCTGACGTGTACAGAAAGGTGGTTTTCGTGAAGGGAACCACACCCTTCACTCGAATGATATACAACAACCATTGAGAAATAAAATTTTATAAGTGTACGTTAATCTTTTTATTTAAAGATTAGTGTTTATGTTGTTTTTTATAAAATGAATTTAGCTTACATCTTTTGGCTTTTTCTTATTTAGAAAAATAATAATTGAATTTATTGTATTAATAATTAGATAAAACTAGATTTTTTTGAATTTTATGTAATTCGAGCACATAATTTTCTATGTTTTTAAATTGAACTAATTTCACATGCGTATAATAGAATAAAATTAAGTTTGGGTTATAAGTTTAAGAATAATTTTTTTATGACATTCTACATAGATAGCATACAAAAAATGTTATAGTCAAAAAAAATATTAAATGTTTAAACTTAATTGAATTTTTGATAAACTAAATATATGTTAATATCACATGCATATAATAATTGTGTATTTGTTTATAAGTTTATATTCTGAAACAATAATTAGTTTATATATATATATATATATATATATATATATATATATATATATATATATATATATATATATATATATATATATATATATATATATATACGTAATACCCATTATTTCTCAAAGGTCTTAAGTCTAGGCCCCAGTAGCAATGCAATATCAATCAGGAAACTAAGATAATAATTAACAGTACGGAATTAAAGTTAATTACAAACATAGACAATTTTAAGTAGCAAGGTACAAACTACTAGACTATTACATCAAATCACATAATATAGACTAGCCCCGATCCCCAAGGCTCTATCATCTGACAATACCAAGGTGTTGGAACAAGTTCTGAAGCACTTCAAGCTCTTTCAGAGTCCTGACCTATGAACTAGGTCCAGCCAATCCTTTGCCTTTACCTGAAAAATAATGCAACAACGGGGTAAGCTTAGTTGCTTAGTGAGAATGTAGAATTTCACATTTAACATGCAATTATGAACGCGAAAAGCTCATGCACTGCACTCGGCTCATGCACAGCTCAGCTCTATTGCTCATGCACTGCACTAGGCTCATGCACAGCTCAAATCTCGAAGGGACATTGGCCAATTAAATGCTCGTTTGATGCGCGCCTTTGCTCAGCTCCCAGTTATAAAACTGTTGTTGCTCTTGAGACTTTTAGACAAATTCATAAGGAATGCTCGGATAATGATAACACCATACACACATCATTAGTGGGGATCAACCACGTACTGGGCTAGCTACCAGTAATTGCTGTATGGGTATCTTTAGAATGCTCAGCTCTAGCTACCCTTTGTGCTTTCATCATGTAAATCAGCACATCATAAGCCTAACAATAACCCAACACTGAGCAATAGTGTTGGTGTTAAGCTGAACAATCAATGACCATTCAAAGAATAGAAGCTAGTAGAAGGAAAGATCGGCTCAATAATCATAGTAATCATGACAATTATAACAATATGCTCAAGATCAGAATGCCAATAAAATCATAATAAAGCAACAAAAGTCTCAATTCACATAATTTGCAGTTAAAGTAAAATCTACAACTCACCGTTACTGGTTAATTGCACTTTCTGGCTCTGGCTCTGTTGCTCACAATCTGTAGTGAGTTAGAACCACTATCTGACTTATATCAGACTTACAGACGGCTTGCCACTTTGCTTTAGCCTTCACTGATGCTCTTTTAGCTTTGCTTGTTGCTCAATCTGTTAATCATATCATTTCTGATATTTATTAGCCTTTGATTCATCTGTCAGTATTCATTTGTTGGCTATTAATCTCAAAGTCTCATATTTGACTATATTGAGATGAATATGACCATCCATTTCATTAGAATCTTTCATTCAAGGTTCAGTGATTTTGTTTATCACATAAAGAATATGCTTTAATTGAATTATAAGCTTTTATGTCTTTTTTCATGGACATGTTGCATTCTAATTTAATTTGATAATTTAAATATATACATTTTGTTTACACACCCAAAAAAAACCTATTAACTGATAATCTTTTGATGTATAGGTAGTAGTGGAATAAATGGTACACCACAAGAGCCTACAAACTGTGTTAAAGATTCGGGTGCACCCGGTCCAGTAGTTTATTGTTGTATCAATAAATGTGGGCCACTGGAGAGATTTTGCTATCGAGATCCTATAATGTGTGCCAAGTATTGTCGAAGCCCTTGCAAGGAAACCCCACCGAAAATCACAAAGGCATAATGGCAAGATTTCAAAATAAAGTTTTAATGTAATGCAAGAATGTATATGTAATAAATATATAGTTGGTATGAATCCATACCATACGTTGCAATACAATCACAAAATATATAAATTGATATTTAAATATTACTGGATCATCTATGCTATTTATACTATATTATAAAACTTGAATAGTTTATAGTTACTTAATTATGTTTAGTGTACCACATTTTAATGCATAAATCTTGAATTATAAAAAGTCCCAATAATTATGCATAATGTACTCAACATATTTTTCTTTTACCAAAAATTTACATGATAAAAAGTTATTTCATTTCATTGTTACTACTACTACACTCACCCATATTTGAGATCTACGCACACCAAATTTGACACACGTGTGTTGAATGAGTGACTATACTTAACACATATAGACATCATGTATTAATATGAAGTTAATTTATGAGAAAAAACTAATTATCATACATGATAAAATGAAAACACATATAGACATCATGTATTAATATGAATGTGTCTATATATATATAGACACATTCTGGACACACTGCACATGTGTGTGTGTATATATATATACACGGCTGCACACGCTTTACACATAATTCTGCACACACGCACACATACTCTATAAATGTAAGAAAAGGAAATGAAAGGCTGCTGGACACTTTCCTGGACTGTTTCGGTAGCTTAAACAAAATTACCGAAACCTTTGAAAGGTTTCAGTATAGTAGGTCTCGGTAGTTGTCTGTAATGTTTCTGCTTTCTGTTTTTATACACGCATACTGCACACACACTTAATTCTGCACACTCAATAAACACATATATACATACATGTTGGACACACACTGCACATATATTATGCACACACACACTAATTTCATGCAAGGAAAAAGAAACCTGTTGCTGTGACTTGTTGATGCTGGTTCTGTTTTTAAATCGGACAAAATTGTTGGAAACAAAGCCTTTAATCTCACACAAAACACTCACGTATATGAAAATGAAAAGAAGAAAAGCAATTTGAGACTTTCACTTTGTTTGCAGAAGACTCTGCTTTTTTATCCCATATAAATAAACCAAAAACCAAAGGCCTATTTATAGCCTTTCAAATGAAATCACTAAACATAGAAAATAGGAAAAAGTCACACCTACTTTTTCCACCTTGCTAAAGAATAGGTAAGTAATCTCAATCTTCTCAAGCTACTCCATGAAAATCGGTCAAGTATATACCTATTCAAACTTATTAATTATTAACTAAAACATTAAAACCTTAAATACTAAATAATTAAAATAACTCCAGCCATGCAGATTTAAAACTTGACCACGTGTGACCGATTAATTCCAACAATCTCTCCCTTAATCGGTCATTTGCGCTCCGTATCGTACTCACAGTAGTGCCGGTTCCTCTTCGATCAAATTTGCTTGATGGTTCCCCCACTTCGGACACTCCGATATGTAATGCCCAACCTCGTTACACTTGTAGCATTTCACGTGGCTTTTGTCCCGTTGTACTCGACCATCTCCTCGACCTCTCCCGGACCCCCGACCTCCACCGCGGCCACGCCCATAGTCTTCACGATTCGAGTTTCCACAACCACAATGCTCACACCTATGATCCTTTCCTTCTGTTTTATCACCCGAAGTTGTAAATAAAAGTTGATTGAACTCAGTTTGGATCTCCTCAACCTTGATCCTTTCTTCATAAGCTTTAAGCCGACCCACCACATCGTCATAACCAATGGTTTTCAAGTCTACAACTTGTTCTATAGAAGCCACCATATGAATGAAACGTTTAGGTAGACCATTAAGAAATCTTTTTACCAATTTTGTCTCTTCAATAGTCGAGCCAAGTGAGGCGGCTCGGGAAGCATACTCCGACAACTTGTTAGCAAAATCATCGATAACTTCTTGGTCCTTCATCTTGAGATTTTCAAACTCTCCCATTAGAGTTTGAAGCCTTGCCTCTCGGATTCGATCGACACCCAAATGACGGGTTTTAAGAACATCCCACATTTCCTTTGCGGTTGTGAGATTCCCTATTTGCAGAATGTGATCTTCGGGTATGCTTTGATACAAGAGAGCCATTGCAATATTATTTTTCTTGGGATCCCGATTTGTTCCTGGTTCTATCATGTCCCACACTCCATGAACATTGAAAATAACCCGCATCCTCATGGCCCATACCGTGTAATTTGTGGATGACAACACCGGAAATTGAAGAGTTACGGTGTTGTTACCTTTGACGGTGTCCAAACTTTGATCCTTCGATGCAGCCATTCTTGAGATTTACTGCACTACCAAGGTTAAATAATCAATCAAAACGCTGCTGAAATTATTACCTGCAATCACCTTTTGCTACCTTTCTCCCGCTGTTTAGTTCCTTTGATTAACACCTTCTGGTTGCTAAATGCCCCTTTGTTCTTCGATCAACACAACTGGGTTAACAAGCCCGCTGATTTTGGCCGAAATCACGACTTGTCTCCGCTACCCTTTTGATCCCCTAGAACATCAACCTTAGAGACCCACGATTAGAATACAGACCCCTTCACTTGAACCATGCTCTGATACCAAAATGTTGGAAACAAAGCCTTTAATCTCACACAAAACACTCACGTATATGAAAATGAAAAGAAGAAAAACAATTTGAGACTTTCACTTTGTTTGCAGAAGACTCTGCTTTTTTATCCCATATAAATAAACCAAAAACCAAAGGCCTATTTATAGCCTTTCAAATG
Organism: Centrapalus pauciflorus; assembly: GCA_020465985.1. Taxonomy (NCBI): domain Eukaryota; kingdom Viridiplantae; phylum Streptophyta; class Magnoliopsida; order Asterales; family Asteraceae; genus Centrapalus; species Centrapalus pauciflorus. The sequence continues at coordinate 204,449 of JAANYP010004661.1, forward strand.
AAATCGCTAAACATAGAAAATAGGAAAAAGTCACACCTACTTTTTCCACCTTGCTAAAGAATAGGTAAGTAATCTCAATCTTCTCAAGCTACTCCATGAAAATCGGTCAAGTATATACCTATTCAAACTTATTAATTATTAACTAAAACATTAAAACCTTAAATACTAAATAATTAAAATAACTCCAGCCATGCAAATTTAAAACTTGACCACGTGTGACCGATTAATTCCAACAAAAACACCAATAAAAAGAGATAAAAGCTGCTGGAATTTGTTCTTTTTTTATTAAAACTATACACACACCTGTACCTAGTTTCTTTCACACACTGCACTCATATATTAAATTCATGCAGAAAAATCCAGTTGCTGTGAATGTTCCTGAACTATTTCGGTAATGAGACTACCGAAACCATAACCATTGATGGTTTCGGTATATGCTTTATACTTCGATCTCAATGGTTTCAGTATACTACATAAATGGTTTCGGTTAGTTTCTGGATTCCTGCAGTGTTTCTACGTTACCGAAACCTTAAGGTTTCGGTAGGCTTCTTCATGGTTTCGGTACCCATCTGTGGGTTTCGGTAGTTTCCATTTGGTTTCAATATCACCGAGACCTCTAATGTTTCTGTATGTTTCGGTGATGGTTTCAGGGTGTTACCGAAACCATTACGCTACTATTCTAGTTGTTTCAGTAGCCATGCAACACACGCACACCCTCTGCACACTTCTTTTCTTTCTGTTTTTGTTTTGCTTCGACCAGACAGCACACACACAGGTTTATATAAGTGTATATATATACATATATTTATTACTGCTACTGATTTCTTTCTGTTTTCACAGCTCACAACACACAAAAATGGAATAAGAATGCTTGTTTCGGTATTAAAGGAGATTACCGAAACCTTTGTGGTTTGGGTACATGCCAAACACAAACACATGCACACACACTGCACTCTTCTGTTCTGTAGTTCTTTCTTTTTCAGCAACAACACAAAAGGGTTAAAGGGGTTTGATGCTTTTTAATCCATGCAAAACACACATTTCTACTCAAACTATGGCTGAAGGCCACTGTTTCTTGTTCCCCCTTATTACAGCAAAAACAAAAGCAGAAACTACATATGGACAACAGAAACATTTTATAATCACCGACTTAATACCATAATTTGATTTAAGGTTTCAAATTGTTAATATGATCAACTAATCACATAAATATTACATGCATGGGTTTATTTTAAGGTTTAAAACAAGAATTAAGTTTCAAATTTTCGGTTCTGAAATTTCTGTCCAGAACGTAAACAGAAACACATAAATGAAGGTTAAAACTACACTTACCTTGTAATTTTTGACAATACTTGTTGTTTGTTGCTAGATTTGATGACTTCAACTTGATTTCTTGAACATTGTAAGATGGATTTGTGATGAACCGTAGGTTTGGAAGAGTTGGTAGGAAAAATTAGTTTTTCTTGTGCTGTGAAAATGAAAAATGGTAGCAGATACATATATTTGTCTAATTTTATTTCTCCAATTAGTCCCCCTTAACTTGACTTTCTTTTATTTATTTTATATTAATTCTTACAAACTTTATAACTAGACATGTATTTCTTAAATAATTTCTCTTATTAACTTATGTTGAAATTACTTAGTACAAATTTCATCTTAACCTAATTAACGTTAAGCTTTGTTAATGGTCGTGGATTAAAGTTTAGGTCGTTACAATATATCTATCTCTGTGTGTGTGTGAGTGATGTGTGTTAATAAAAGAAAATGTCTAGCATTACGTGTTGCGTCCTCGGTTAATAAAAATTTTGTTATATCGCCTCGCCTAATTTTTCATATATAGTTCTTCTTAATTTGTTATCTAATTTATTTTTAAAAATTTAAGTATAAATATAATTAAGTACAACCTAATTTAACTCCTATAAATAAAAAATAATATATTTAAATGATTTAAATAAGTTTAAGATTTAACTCCAAACCGCTAACTATGCATAATTTATGGGAAAAAATAATTTTAAAATTTTTATTTATACATAAAAATCTGAAATTAAAAAGTTTAAAAAGATAAGAGATAAATACTATTCATACATATTTAAATACCGAAAAAATTTAGTTATCCTTAATAACAACATATAATACTATTTTCATATTTTTTTTTTAAAAAAAAATAAATGTGTTTGTATGTAATTGATGTTTTATGTAAAATTTTAGTGAACATCTGTATCTATCTATATATTATAATATTTAAGAACAATCATTGACACATGTCATCCTCTTAATACACAACATATTCATTTTCCCGCTCTTTTTCCAAAAATAAAAATTAACATTAATTAAATAACATGCATATCATTTAATTGATTTAATTTAAACTTTATTATAGAAACTTATTATTTTTATTTTCTAAAATAATTGAAACTACAATTAATACTCATTAAAAGTTTTCAAAATTAACAAGCTAAAATAAAAAACTTTAAAAAAATCAATAAAATGATAAAATTCATGTTTAAATGTCTAAAAATAAATAATATTTAAAAAAATCAGTAAAATAAAAAAGTTAATTTTAAAATAATTTTTTAAAAGATCAATAAGATGATTAACTTCAAATTTTAAATATCCGAAATAATTTTATAAAATAATAATTAAATACCTTAGTATACAATAAAATTGAAAAACTTTTTGTTATCAACTCTTTATATGTTAATCATGAAATTTTGACACATTAAAAAAATAATCATTCAAATTTCAAATGTATTTTTTAATTAAAAATTTTTATTAACATTTTCTAAAACTTCAAAAGTAAATGTCGCAATATATATATTTTAAAATAACTTAATTTTAAATAATCTTAATTAATTATTTATTTATTAAGTTGACGCTGGAATTGTTGTATCAAGTTTTACTCAGTTAGGCGAAAAATATTTATTATTAATTAAAACATCTTCAATAAGAAAACTTGTATATGGTTCAATTTAAGGTCGCTAACAAATTTATACAATTTAAATTAACATACTTTATAAAAATTAAAATAGAAATTAATTACCATTTAAATTTAAATTTGTTGATTTCTATGAGATTGTTGATGATAACACAATCTATATCTATATCTATTAATAAAAGAAAACGTCTAGCGACACATGTCGCATCCTTATTTGATTAAAATTTCATTTCCCGTTCAATTTTCCATATATAATCCCCCTTAGTCAATTGTGTAATTTATATTTAAAAATTAAGAAAAACTACAATCAAGTATTACCTATATTAACTCCTATAAATAAAAAAATTTTTTTAAATGATTTTAATATCTTTCATATCTAACTTCTAATTTAGCTAACTAGATACTAGTTCATACATTTAAAAGTTAAATAATGTAGTATTGCTAATGAAATGTTTTATAAATTCTTTTAATAAAACTTTTAATATTAAAACTAATTTTTTTGAATTTTTATTAGTTAAATATAAATAAATAAAAAAATAAAGAATTTTATAGCTATAACACATATTAGTACTATTCATACTACAATAAAAAAAATTAATTATGTTAATAACGCAAAATAATAGTGCTTTTGTAACTTTTTTGGTAGAAAAATAAACATTTTAATATGTAATTTACATTTGTATAGATTTTTAGCAAATAATTAATGTATAAATTATACATCCACGTAATACGTGGCTAACAACTAGTAACATATAAAAAAGAAGATAAGTTAACATGGTTATTTTATTTGGAAGGAACAATTAATCTAAAAGATTCATTTATATATATTGACACCTGACACTTATTATAAGCGTGTTACTAATTTCACCCTATAAATTTTTATTTTTACTCCATCACTATTACTATATCATTAAAATTCAGTTTCTTATAATTAATTAGCTAATAGAAAAATGACAGATTTTACCATTTTAATTTTCAAGGTCAACTTAACCATTTTCCTACCCCATCATGGGGTGTAAATAGACTCCCCCTTATTATAGGACAAGTTACCAAGAAAGGTAACATAAAATACAAAAAAAGTGACAATAAAGGTAATGTGAAACTTTTTAAGCCAAGAAAGATAACATAAAATTTTAATTTGACAAAAAAAGATATTGATAACCAATTAAGAAGGTAAATTTTTAATTTTATGCTTTCATTTTTGGTGAAAGAATAATAATTGACTAACTTTCTTGGCCTAAAATTTGAATTTCATGTCATTTCTCAGTCAAAATATAATTTTACATTATCTTTCTTGGCCAAAAATTTATTACAATATCTTTATTGTCAAAATTTTATTTTATATTACCTTTTTTGATAATTTTCATTTTATTATATTATTTTTTTATAATTCCTACTTGTGTTGTATGGTTAGTTGAGTAACAATCTCGAATAATATATAAATTTACTACAAAAATACTTATTTATTTTCATTAAAATAGGATAATAGAGGTGTTTTTTTTATTATTTATGTCTTTAACCCTTAACTAAAGGGAAATGATTTGTCACAACAATATTTTGTCATACACAACAATTATACTTAAAATGACTATATTGTCCTTACTAGTTTTTATCATGAAAGTACTCAAAAGTTACTTCTAAGGGTAGAATAGACATTATATAATGAGATTATTGTGTGTGAAAAAAAAATGTTATTGTGTACAAATCACATTTCTTATCTAAATGTTCTGATCTGTCATGCATGGGTGTCTATGATTTAAAACACATAGATACAATATTACTGTCTGCTGATATGTGTCTTGTAGAAGTAGTTAAATATTACCCGTATCATGTACTTTAATTTAACATACAAACAAACCTATGTGTCACATCTAGATGTAGAAGCAAACTAGATTCTCAATTATCATCCCTATATATGTACATACATAGGACTAACATAGCAAGACAAGACATATGTAGGGGATGGTCAAAGATTAATGCATGCAGACATCGCACACCTTTATATATATATATATATATATATATATATATATATATATATATATATATATATATATATATATATATATATATATATATATATAGGGAGGTTCTATGGGGCACCATATGCATCAGGAACCAAATAGGAACCAAAAACGCATTGCTTGTTTTCAAAGGGTGCATTAAGGGCATTTTGAGAATGCTTAAAAATATATTGTTAAATTATAGGATTTAATTTATCCCATTTTCTCTCTTTCCCTTTCTCTTTCATGGCTAGCCTCTTTCCATCTCTCTTTCTCTCAACCAGTTTTCACAAGACAATCACTATTACTACCGACAGACCCAGCACCACCATCTCTGTTGTTTCAAACATGATGCACAACAGCAATGCATCACGACAATGATGAACACACTGAAGACGTTGATGAACACGTTTAAATTTCATAGATGCATCACGAAATTAACACGTTTAAATGTCGAAATGCATCACGATTTTGGTGATGCATAATGATGGAACAAAGACGAGGATGAATATGGCCGAAATGCATCACGATTTTGGTGATGCATAATGATGGAACAAAGACGAGGATGAATATGGTCGAAATGCATCATATTTGAAATTGAATTGGATGAGAACTGCATCGTGTTTGAAGACGAATCCAATAAATTGGATGAAGATGCATCATGTTTGTTTAGATTCGGATAGAATATTTTTTGAATTCAAGCATCTTCCGAATTTGCCCTTCCGCGCGCGAGAAGTTATGCACCCGTGCACCCATTTTCAAGTTAATTACCCTTTTGCCACTACAATCTGAACCATTAAAATTCAAGATCTAACGGTGCATACAGGTTCCCAAAGTGCACAATGCATACAGGTGCCCCATAGAACCTGACCTTATATATATATATATATATATATATATATATATATATATATATATATATATATATATATATATATATATATATATATATATATATATATATATATATATATATATATAGATTGAGGTTCAATTGAGAACTTTTATGCATCGAGAACCTCGAGGAACTTTTGTGCATCGGATAATATACCTTGGGTGCTCAAAGGGCATTTAGGAAAAACTAAAGATATGATAATTAATTTATTTCTAATCATTAAAAGATGATTAGGAGTTACATTTTGACTAAAATCTAATATTAACTACATTTCTCATTTTACTCCTCATTTCTCTCTCTCTCTCTCTCTCTCTCTCTCTCTCTCTCTCTCCTTTTCTCTCTAATCATGTTTTTCATGATTTTCATAGTGATGATGGTTTGAAGACGAAGATTGACGATGAACAACGATGATGATGAACATGAACAAGAGATGCAACCGATGATGATTATGGAGAACACGATGCATAGATGAATGATGAACGATGAATAATGATTATGCATAGATGGATGATGAACAATGACGATGCATAAATGGATGATGAATGATGAACAACGAAAAATGATGATGCATAAATGATGACGAACAATCATGATGCATAGATAAATGATGAACAAGTTGAACACGATGCATAGATGAATGAAAAATATGAACGACGAACACGATCCATAGATGAATGATAAACAAGTTGAACACGATGCATAAATTAATTTGTATATATATTTTTTTTGTTAAATGCGTCCTTTTTTACAACGGTGCATAGACAAACATGATTAACGATGAAATGCATCGATCTCCATCATTTTTTTTGAATTTTTTGAATTTTTGTTAAATTTGGAAATGTGTCAATTGAATTTATTTAACATTTATTATTTGATTATTTGTTGAAATATTAAATTTAATGAGTTATGCACATTACCCAAAATGCCCTTCCTTGTTTATTTTTATAATGCACAAGATGCATAAAATTGTCCAACTATTTACCCTTTTGCGATTAATCTAATCCATACAATTTTTTGATCTAATGGATGATATAGGTACTTTTGTACCTCGATGCATAAAAGTTCTCAATTGAACCTCCCTATATATATATATATATATATATATATATATATATATATATATATATATATATATATATATATATATATATATATATATATATATATATATATATATATATATATATATATAGGATTGGGTTCACATGATAGGATTGGGTTCACATGAGAACCCCTCATTACCGTGAGAACGTGAGAACCACTCTAAAAATTGTGCATCCACTGTATAAAATTGTGCATTTGATACTAAAATTAAATGTTTTCGATATATTTATGCATTTCATGTAAAAATTTACGAATCTCATGCTATAATTTATCCATTTTATGTACGATATGTGCATTTAAGAAAATTTGTGCATTTGATGTTCAAATTTGTGCATTTAGTCTATAATTTAATGAATGTAAGTTTTGAATGTAACTTTAGTGTTAAATTATGATATTTATTAATATTTAATAATGATTTTAAGTAAAACTTTAAATTTTAAAATTTGTGCATTTGATGTACAAATTTGTGCATTTTGGAGTGGTTCTCACGTTCTCACGGTAACAAGGGTTCTTACCGGAACCCAACCCTATATATATATAGGTTCAAGTGAGTACCACCTCTAATGCAGCGCACTAGAAGGTACCACCCTTAAAAGTAATTCTTTTGAAAATTTTTTTCATGAACATGTTTTAATTAACATTACACAGATCATATGTAAATTTCACTTAAATCCAAACACTCTAAGTGCATGAAAAACACGCATCACATAAATCCAAAGCCACAAGATTAAATAAATCAATGGTTGTGATCAAAAATGCAATTCCATGCGCGTCCCCCCTTTTTTGGCTGGAAGGGTATTTTCGTAATTACAACGACCATTCACATTACTTAATTCATCATTCACATTAACTGATCATTCACATTAGTTAATTGATCATTCACATTACTTAATTATTCATTCATAACACTTATTTGATCATTCACAAGAATTATTTGACTATTTACAATTCTTTTACACTTATTTGATCATTCACAATAATTATTTGACTAATTGATCATTCACAATAATTATTTGACTAATTGATCATTCAAATTACTTAATTGATCATTCACATTACTTAATTGACCATTCACATTACTTAAATGATTATTCACATTACTTAATTAACATTTTACGTTACTTAAATGATCATTCACATTACTTAATTGATCATTCACCTTACTTAAATGATCATTCACATTGCTTATTTGACCATTCACATTGGTAAAATAATATCAACACAACATGTGAATCTGAGCATTGTCAACTACTAACAAACAGTAACAAGATTAATGACAAACAGTAACAATGGTCATTCATGTAACACTCAAATTCTCAAATCTATCAAACATTAATAACATCAACCAATGTGAATGATCATTCAGCTAATGTGAATGACCATTCACATTGGAAAATTTACCATTCATATTGGTTGTACCATATCAGCACAACATGTATGCTGTGCATCGTCAACTACTAACAACCAGTAACAAGATTAATGATAAACAGTAACAATGGTCATTCATGTAACACTCAAATTCTCAAATCTATCAATCATTAATAACATCAACCAATGTGAATGATCATTCAGCTAATGTGAATGGCCATTCACATTAAGAAATTTACCATTCACATTGGTTGTACCATATCAGCACAGCATGTATGCTGTGCATCGTCAACTACTAACAAGCAGTAACAAGATTAATGACAAACGGTAACAATGGTTATTCATGTAATGGTCAAATTCTCAAATCTATCAAACATTAATAACATCAACCAATGTGAATGATCATTCAGCTAATGTGAATGACCATTTGACATTAGTAAATTTCACCATTCACATTGGTGAAATAATATCAGCACCTTACATTAGTCCTGTTAATTGTCAACTACGTTTTGTGAATGATCAATCTTCTAATGTGAATGGTCATTCACATTAGGTAAATGTCCATTCACATTTGATGAATGACGAGAACAGCAATGTCAGACTTCATCTTCTACATACCATCAATGTTAAGTAATGTGAATGATCAATTAAATAATGTGAATGATCATTTAAGTAATGTGAATGGTCAATTAAGTAATGTGAATGATCAAATAAGTGTACAAGAAGTATAAAAAGTTAAATAAGTGTTGTGAATGATCAATTAAGTAATGTGAATGATCAATGGACTAATGTGAATGATCAATTAATGTGAATGATGAATTTAAGCAATGTGAATGGTCGCTGTATTTACGAAAATACCCTTGCCTATTCAGGGACGCTGGATACGCAGGATTTCATGAGGGACGCTGTGGAACCAAATTCTATATATATATATATATATATATATATATATATATATATATATATATATATATATATATATATATATATATATATATATATATATATATATATATATATATATATATATATATATATATATATATATATATATATATATGTATGTATGTATGTATGTATGTATGTATGTATGTATGTATATATGTATATATGTATATATATATATATGTATATATATATATATATATATATATATATATATATAGAATATGGTTCGTGTGAGTACCTAAAAAAATGCAGAGTACCGTGAGTACCTGTGAACACACGAGTTTCAGATGTGAACTTGCTCCGAAAAAAAGTTTTTTTTTTGAATTTTTTTTCATATTCATTTAGATACAAATAATATAAGGCTATTCGTAAAAAAATATATACATTTACACTTTCTGTCATCATAAAAGTAATGTAAACGTGAAAAAATTCATGTGAACATGCTTAGTTGTGAACACACGTTTATAACAGTACAGTTCATGTGAACACACACGTTTCATATAGTTCTAGTGTGTGTTTATGTGTGATTTTTTGAAATTAGTCTTGTATTATTAATTTAAACATGATTATGAAAAAAATTTTCAAAAAAAATTATTTTAAGCGAGGTACCTCCGGTACTCCGCAAAACTAGTGGTACTCATTTGATCTCATATATATATATATATATATATATATATATATATATATATAGGGTTAAGTTTCATGGAGTCCCATATTAGATTGGAGTCCTGGAGTCCCATACTAAATGTACATGTTCATTACAATAAAATGTTTTATTTTATACAAAAGTATAATATACACATGTTCAAAAGTGCATTACAATTGACGAATTCACATCATATGAAGTTATAACGATAAATTTTTTTTTATATTATGCAAAAGTATAATATTTAAACAATATGCACATGTGATCTGATGATACACTTTGAACATGTGCATATTGTATTTTTGCATGAAATATAACATTTTTATCGTAATGAACTTCAAATTATGTGAATTGTTCAACAGTAGTACACTTTTAAATATTTATATATTACATTTTTGCATGAAATAATATTGTAATGAACATGTACATTTAATATGGACTCCAGGATTCCACTCTAATATGCGACTCCATGAAACTTATATATATATATATATATATATATATATATATATATATATATATATATATATATATATATATATATATGTGTGTGTGTGTGTGTGTGTGTGTGTGTGTGTATAGGTTCAAGTGAGTACCACCCATTATGCAGCGCACCAGAAGGTACCACCCTTAAAAATAATTTTTTTGAAATTTTTTTATGAACATGTTTTAATTAACATTATGAAGATTATAGGTGAATTTCACGCAAATCTGAACACTCTAAGTGTATGAAATCACGCATCACATAAATGAATGTTCACATACATCCAAATATATGTATGTGTGAGTTCACATCATTTTTTACGAGCTCGGAGATGTGACTGTATGTGAAATTTACATATGATCTTCATAACTTAACTAAAACATCTTTATGAAAAAAATTCCTAAAAAAGAATTTCTAAAGGTGGTACCTTCTGGTGCGCTGCATAATGAGTAGTACTTCCACGAACCATATTATATATATATATATATATATATATATATATATATATATATATATATATATATATATATATATATATATATATATATATATATATATATATATATATATATATATATATATATATATATATAGGGGTTCGATTGAGAACTTTTGTGCAACGGACTATCTACTAAGGGTGCATAAAGGGCATTTAGGGGATATTACAATCATGTAAAACATCCAATAACTATTACAATTATTCTAAATCTAATATCTTACAAATAATATTCATTATAAAACATGAAAAATGAATCTGTCATATTTTATGTAGAGTATCGACGAACATATTATATGTACAATCTACGTAGAATGTCATGCATTCTACGTAGAATGTCATTCAATCTATGTAGAATAACATGCAATCTTCGTAGAATTGTATGCAATATACGTAGAATGTCGTGTAGAATGTCAATTGTCATATATTCAACGTAGATTACATGATAAAATATATCAGAAACACATTGAATAGTAATGTTAATCTACATAAAAAGATATAGAAATGTATAAGAAACATAAAAATATATTAAATATATAATAAACATAACATTTTACATAGATTATGTGTGAATTTTTACAAGTAGTATTGTATTATATTCTTTGTAGATTATCATGTAATCAACATAGATTATCATGTAAAACATCTAATAACTATTACATTAATTATAAATCTAATATCTTACAAATAATTTTAATTATAAAACATGGAAAATGAATCTGTTCAATCACGTAGATTGTACATAGAATATGTTCGTTGATACTCTACATAGAATGTCACGCAATATACGTAGAATGACATTCAATCTACGTAGAATGACATGCAATCTACGTAGAATGACATGCAATCTACGTAGGGTATCGACAAACATATTCTATGTACAATCTACGTAGAATGTCATGCAATCTACGTAGAATGACATGCAATCTACGTAGAATGTCGTGCGGAATGTCAAATATCATATATTCTACATAGATTACATGATAAAATATACCAAAAACACATTGAATGTTAATGTACATCTACATAAAAAGATATAGAAATGTATAAGAAACATAAAAATATATGACATATATAAGATATACCAAAAATACATAGAATAAAACTGTTAATCTACGTAGAATAACATGCAATCTACGTAGAATGACATTAATTCTACGTAGAATGACATTCACACAAAGGATCATTTGTGAACATTTTGTTCATTACGAACAATATGAACAACCACAAATTACTTTTATACATTACGAATATTGTTGCAAATACTACAGTAGATCCTGTAAGTCATACGAATTTTCATATATTTTTATAAATGAATATGACAGACAACAGTAGATCCTGCAAATACTACAGTAGGGTACTAGTGGCGACACCTTTAGCTACGACACTAAAAAACACAGGCACGTATCGCCACTAAAGACGTTCACTACCCCAAATGATATTTTTTGTAGCCGAATAATTTTGATGCTATCTATGGTAACGAGTGGTTTAGAGAAACAATTATGAAAGTCTTTCGAAAGTTCACCAACCAAAACAAGGAGCATGACGAGAACGGCGATAATGATGACTAGTTTGTAAACATTTAAATTATATTGAACAAACGGTGAATTCGAGAACATACATACATATATTAGTTAATGCATATTGTATTTTATAATGTTTAGTTTGTTTGAAGCTTTTATTTATTAGTTTATTTGAATTATTAGCTGGTTTGATAATTATAAAAATTTATATATAACTGGTTTTTTAGAATCATTGAAAAATGTAAAAAAAAAAAAAAACAAAATAAAATAGGTATTAGTAACGACAGCGACATTATAAATAGCGACGATGTTGGATGTAAATATTATAAACATAAAGGATCTTATGCATATTATTATTAAGTATAAGGTGCTAATATGTAATTAGGTGATAGGTTTTTACACATACAGTTAGGGCACCGTTTCTAAACGGTCACAACGATTAGCAAACGATACACCAGTTAGGATAGCAGCGATTTGAAGTCTATATATGTATGTATTCGTATTGTAAATATATTGGTTCTGTTCGTTAATGAAAGTATAGTTTATGTACTCTGTTTTTTTTTCTGTTTTTATAAACTATGTTCTCTGGAGATTCACACACAGAGAAGGGATCGAACAGGAAGATGGATCATATTTCGCAACATTGGTATCAGAGCAAACCTGGGAGAATGTTAGCAACAACAGAAATTGATCCAAAGATGGAACCGAAACTCTGCAGAACTCGATCAGAAGGTATGCGCAGAGTACCAAGGTTTGAGTCATTGACTGATTATGCACCAGATTTCGAAGGAACCAAAGATGGTTCGTGGATGAAGCGGAAATTACAACGGTTACATGACGAGAAATTGCAGATGAAATATTATGAAGACAGTAAACGAGAATTGGAGAAGAAAAGGAGGAGATCCCGTTGTTATTATTGTAAGGGAAGATGGCATTTTGTTTGGGAATGCACCATGAAGTTTGACAGGAAAGGAAAAACAAAGATAACAGATGATGTTCCTGAATATACACCTTCATCACCATCAGTTCATGAGGAATTTAAATCGTATGAGCAGATTTACAAGGAGCGAGTTTATCTCACTGGCGAACATGGAAATTGGAACAATATATGGTACGTTAATTCTACAATCTCAACTCATATGACACCAAACAAACACTTGTTCATGAGATTGAAGAATTACTTTGCTGTTAATCATACGGATCACAAAGATAATCTTATATTTGCACATGGAGTAGGCGGGATTAAGATAGAAACAGATGAAACAATTTCTGTAATCCCTTATGTGCAATATGTTCCTGAAATTAACCTTAATATCCTAAGTTTGAAGAAATTATTGCTTCAAGGTTTCGAGATTAAGATAGATGATTTAAAGTGCACTCTTACACACATGTTTGATCCCAAGGACAAACATGATGAAACCAAAGTTTTTGAGGAAACAAAGGGTATGAAACTTCAAGATAGGTATCTCACTCACTATTTTGAAGAGTTAGACAAATCGGCAACACTTGAGAAAAATGATAAAACTGAGTGTGTTGCTAAAGAAAAGAAGGAGGAAACATGTGAAGTTGTTTCTCTTAAAGTGGAGACAATTGATGAATTTATAAACTTCCTGGACTTGATCAATAACAACAAGCTTATAATGGAAAATAAAGATGTTTTTAAGAAACCTTTGAAAGGAGTCTTGACTGGTACCATAAGAACATTACCGGTACCACACTTAACATACCTCCTAAGATGTTTGGAGTGTATGTTTGTATGTTTGATTTATACAAAATTGTGGAGAGCAATGGTGGATATGACAAGATTACGAGTAAGATGCAATGGAGAGGAATTGCAAATGCACTTGGTTTCCCAAGCTATTATGAGGATGGACTTAAGGAGATCTATGAAACCTACATGCTGCACCCTCGGAGTTACTATGAGTTTACTAAGAGAGCCCGTGAGTGGGAGAAGAAATATGCAGCAGAGACGATGCATATTGATACTGCAACAAGAGGATTTGCACCAGAAGGATTTGCTGACCAAAGTGGGACAACAATGAAGAAAGAAGAGAAGGAAGAGGATGCAGCAAGAGATGTAGAAATGGGTCTCAACAGCAGTTCAAGTGGAAACGAAGGCAAAGCAAAAGACAGTGATAACTATGTCATCATTTGAAGAATATTGTTATGTTTATAACATTTAGGGGGAAAATGTTGGATGTAAATATTATAAACATAAAGGGTCTTATGTATATTATTATTAAGTATAAGGTGCTAATATGTAATTAGGTGATAGGTTTTGATACGTACAGGTAGGACACCGTTTCTAAACGGTCACAACGATTAGCAAACGATACACCGGTTAGGATAGCAGCGATTTGAAGTCTATATATGTATGTATTCGTATTGTAAACAAATTGGTTCTGTTCGTTAATGAAAGTATAGTTTATGTACTCTGTTTTTTTTCCTGTTTTTATAAACTATGTTCTCTGGAGATTCACACACAGAGAAGGGATCGAACAGGAAGATGGATCATATTTCGCAACACGAAGTTTTAGTGACGAAGCAATAGTGGTGACTTGTCGTCACTATACATATTAGTGGCAACATTTAGTTAGCGGTGAATTTTGTGGCACTAAAAACCGATTTTTGTAGTGACTTATCAGTCGATCATTTGAAAAACCTACAAAAAATCATTGCATTTGCTAATTACTATCTATAGAAAAAGGTGAAAGGTATGTTGGATTGATAAATACATTTAATCATTAATTCGACTATCTACTCTCTAATTCAGTTACTGATAGTTCATTTACAGTTACAGGGTCTTGTTGTTTGCTAGAAGATGCAGCTTCGACAAGTCGTTTCCCAGTAAATAATTCATGACATGTTGGTTGTGGCAGATGTGTCGTTTCACTATCCAACATCAACAATACCTTCGACATATCGGGCCTGTCTTCTGGCGGTAATTGAACACACAAAAGTCCTACTTGGATACATTTCATAACCTCTTCCTCTGGAAATTCGGCGCTAATAGATTCATCGAGTAGTTCTATGGCCCTGCCTTCTTTCCATAGCTTCCATGTCTTAAACAAAGACGATATTAATGTAAGACAACCTAAATACGTACAGTTAATTGCAATATTTAAATTTTGATTAATTTATTGGTATTTATCACTCTTACTTGTCCACGGAGGTTAAGTACGCCATTTGTGTTGGGGCAGTAGGACGTTGTTGAGTTCTTTTTACCGCTAACAATCTCAAGCATTAAAACCCCGAAACTATAAACATCTGATTTTGTTGAGAAATGGCCATCCATCGCGTATTCAGGAGCCATATAACCACTACGTACGTACAAGAAAAGTTTGAATAAAGAAGAACAAAAAAATTAATTAATGTGCATAACATGATATATATCGATCATTTTTCTTGGGATATGATAGATCGGTTATTTCCATTCAAATACAATAACTTTAATTAATTACCATATATACTTACTAGGTTCCAACGAGCATCCTTGTTTCCGCTTCGGTTTGATCGTTACGGAAAACCCGTGCCATACCAAAATCGGATATTTTTGGAATCATCTCTCTATCAAGCAAGATGTTACTTGCTTTGAGATCTCGATGGATGATTTTAAGTCTTGAATCGTGATGGAGGTAAAGAAGCCCACGAGCAATACCACATATGATATTATATCGTAGTTGCCAGTTGAGCCTCTCACATTTCTCTTTATCTACAAACAAATTTCAAAAAAATTGTTAGCTCGATTTTACCAACAAAACTGATTAAAAAAAAGCCTAGCTAGGTAGGAAATCTTACTAAAAATTATTGTATCTAGACTGCCGTTTTCCATGTATTCGTACACTAGCAACTTCTCATTTTCCTCGAGGCAGCAACCAACTAGCCTAACGAGGTTTCTATGTTGAAGTTTTGCTATCAAATTGACCTCGGCTTTGAATTGTTCAATCCCTTGATCAGAAACACTCGAGAGTCTTTTTACAGCAACAACTTCACCTTGTGCTAGTGTACCCTGCAGATTTGATTGATTTCACCAACAAATAATTATATCGCATTACTTTTCTTAACTTCTTCATGTCCCATATGTGTGTGTGTATATATCATACAATGATTCGTAAATGTTTGCATAGTACCATATATATATATATACTTTACCTTGTAAACGAACCCGAACCCACCTCTGCCAAGTTTATTTGCTTCCGAAAAGTGATTGGTGGCCACGACCAGCGTATAGTAACTCAATAAGGGAAGTTCGACTTCCTCCATCGTGGTTGCACCATGATCACTCAATAACAAATCTTGGGTTCTTTCTCGTGGACCTAATGTAGATCATGGCAAAAATAGTTAATTATCATGATAATTAATTAATCTATTTTGGCCTCTTAAATCAAACTTTTTTCAATCGTAAGTTGAATAGTTTTTTAAGATTTTAATAACCACATAAAAATGTTTTTAATATCAAACTTTTTAATTGTAAATCTTGGTTGACAAGCCAGATAATTAAAAATGTTTTTGTTCACTTATATTGTACAAAATTTTATGCATCTTGAGACAACATAAAGGATGAGCTAGCTGATCGAACAAACATACGCTGTCTTTGTGTGAGCTGTAGAGCTTCAGTCGTCTGTGTCGGGTTCTGGCATCTTTGGATGCAAAGAAAGATGACTGTTGTCACCACTGCCGTTATTGCAATCGTTGAGCCAACGATGGCTCCGATTTTAGCACTTGTCAAGCCTTAATTATGCAGGCATACATGATAATTAACGCACACGACACTTTAGTATTATCTAATACAAATTAATTAAAGATGCATTTTGAAAAAGATCTAATTAATCTCGTAAAAAATAAAAATCAATTGCCGTGTAACTATTATGGTCTCATACACAGACACAAACAATTTTTTAAATATACATACAAGCTAATTTAAACTTATCAATATGATGTTTCAATAGGTCAACTATATTCCTTGTTTTTAAAGTTCATTGATTTGATCGACTACAATTTCATATGTAAAAACATTATTGCATTCTTTACATTCAACGAATTAAATATAAATAAATTTTAGTAGCTGGAAATCATGAAACAAGTTATCTGTAACACTAAAGCTTCAAGTGAAGCTGACGTATATATGTCAATTTTTGGTAGGTGTTCACGTTACTTAATTTATAAATGGTGCTTACTAGATCGGTACTATATATATATATATATATATATATATATATATATATATATATATATATATATATATATATTACATACAAATTTAGGTTCAATTGAATATTACTTATATATAATGTAGTGTCAGAATGTATTACTTTTAAAATTATTATTTTTAGAATTATTTTTCATAAACATGTTTTAATTAATATTACAAAAATAATATATAAATTTCACGTAGATTCACACAATTCTAAGTACATTAAATCATGCATCACATTTATGTACGTTCACGTGCATGCAAATTTATGTAAGTTTACATTCACATTTTTTTTAAGGTCTGTGTGTGTGTTTATATATATATATATATATGCAATTTACATATCATATTAATAATGTTAACTAAAACATGTTTACAGAAAAAAACTTTAAAGTTTTTTAAAATTGTTACCTTCTGATGCGTTGCATAATAAGTGATACTTTCTAGATCCATATTTTATAAATACACACATATATATAGATCACTCAATTTCAACGATATTGGGGATTTAAACCGTCATATATATGAGTAAAATTATGTACTAAAATTGAGATGTTTTAGTGAAGTATATTCAAATGCATGGATCCAATTAACATCCTAATTGTTACACGTACCGTGCATCATCCGGCCTGATGGTCTAATTTTATCAGCTGTAGCAAATAGTAACGAGAGCGATTGGTACTTACCTGCAGTGGCCGGCGAAGATGGGGCTGGAGGAGCTATGTAAAGTGGTTCCATTGAATACACTATAAAACAATTTGGATAATAGACCGCCGCAGAACTTACGCTATCACTACAACACACAGGAGTATATGCAATCGTAGTCTCTAAACATAAATTACACTGATCTCTCGATAAATCGGGAGTGCATTGTGTAATCATGTAGATAGGGGCAGAATCATTCCTAAAAGTTGTGCTTCCTTTTGCAAATTTTAGAGTGGAATTGCCTTCGGCTGCTTCCACCCGTAATTTATTTGCCAAGGACATTAAGCCTTGGCCGAATTCTTGAACAAAATCGGGTTTTGTCCAAGACAAAAAATCATGGCTCTTAGACCAACCATCAAACACCCCCAAAATTTTACTACCAGAGTAATGCACCATACAATCAAAGTGCCAAGCCACGCCTTCAGTGTTGTTACGGCAGCTTGTTTGAACCTTCAAGATGAGGTGTTCAACGCAAGCCTCACAAACTTTTGGCTTGACATAGCCACGACAAAGCGCGAGGGCGTTAACTACTACATCTGTATTATTGTTACCCGCATATGAATGGTAAAATCCACCATGACGGGTAACATTCCCAGCGAGGGAATTGAGTGCAGTTTCAATAAAAATAGCGTAGTCTGCATAGCTGTTAATTAGTGGTATTCAAATTTCCACTATTTCTGCATTTGCTCTTGATTTCAGATGTTAATGGTGCTATGATCACTATGAGTGCTTGAAGAAAAAGCATAAACAAAATTATGGATTTCATTTTCATATGTTCACATAAGCATAATAATAATAATATATCTGTGAAAATCTTCTTAACTTGGACGTCGTTTTTATAGACCAATTCACAGCTTTTGAAACTATCGTATTCGTATCCATGATCATTAATTCATTAATTAACCGCCCGGCCAGCTTCAGCACCCTTTGATCGATAGATCATGGGCACATAAGATGTTATGTTTCAAACATTTTGTGTAACATATATGCATGTAATCAATGCGTCTTTTTCAAAAGTCTAAGATGGCCTGCCGGCCTGCCTACCTAGCATGCATGTCAGTTAATTTTATCTTTACATTTTGTTTATGACTCACGAATGAATAAAATTTATTTATATACACTACAAGAATTACGGGTATTAGCGGCGACGCTTTTAGCGGCAACATAGGGCTTTAGCCGCGACAAATAAAAACACGGGAATATGTCGCCGCTAAAGCCCTATGTCGCCACTAAAGGCGTCGCCGCTAATACCCCTCGAAAGAATAAGCGGCAACCCTAGCCTCTTTTCCCCCCACTGCCTTCTCTCTTTTCTTTTTGGCGCCCACAAGCTGCTCCTGCGATTTCCGGCGTTCTCCGGCCGCCGCCGCCGCCGCTGTTCGCATGTACCCTCTTCCCCCAACTGCAGTTCGGACTCTCTTCCCGCAAAGCCCACGGCATTCTCCTTCTAGCTCCTACGGTGTTCTCCCTTTTTAGCTCCGGTGACTCTCCGATCGACGGCTCCTCCGGCGACTCTCCCTTTTTTCTTTTGGTACTCTCGATCTCTATCTCTCACTCACACACACACAACCGTTTATATGTATTTTTTTTAAGGTAAAAATACTACAATGTGCTTATATTTTGTATATTTGGTGTGTATTATGATAATATTAGTGTGTATTAGGTAAAAAAAAAGTATAGATTTGTTAAACTTAGGTGTAAATTTATTTAAATAATTTATAAATTTGTTAATTTAGTGTTTGTTGATTTTTGATAAAATTATATTATTGCTATTTATTTTAAGGTGCAATATTTGTATGTTTGTATGTTTGTAGATTTGTTGTGTAATTATTTGTATAAAAGTTTGTAGATTTGTTGTGTAAGCATAAATTTGTTAATTTAGTTGTGATTGTTGATTTATATAATTTAAGATAAAGTTGTAGATTTATTAAAATTAGGGTGAATTATTTGTATGTTGTAAACATATTTATAGATTTGTTGTGTAATTAAGTATATATAAGTAAAAATAAAGTAACACAACTATTAATTATTTAAAATATATAATATATATAAAAATACTACTATTATTTGTCATTATTATTATTTTTCTATCTTAATATATTATAATTTTTTTAAAAAAATTTATCTTATTTAATAAATCTTAATTGATATAAATGATATTTTAGTTTGTTTATATATATATATATATATATATATATATATATATATATATATATATATATATATATATATATATATATATATATATATATATAGACACACACACACACACCCACCCACACACACACACATACAGGGTTGGGTTCAGGTACGTAACAACCCCTCAATCCCGTGAGAAGACGAGAACCACTAAAAGTGCACAAATTTGTACATCAAATACACAAATTTTAAAAATTAAATTTATAACTTACAACCATTATTGATCTTCAGTATTAATAAATATCATAATATAACATTAAAATTAACTTTAAAATTTAAATTCATTAAATTATATACTAAATGCACAAATTTGAACATTAAATGCATAAATTTTGTCAAATCCACAAATTCGTACATAATGTTAATAAAATTATCATTATATGCGTAAATATTTATATGTATTGCATAAATTTATCAAATGTTTAAATTTTTAGTATTCATAAATTTTGAAGTGCTTCTCACGGAACTAAGAGGTTCTTACCGGAACCCAACTACATTTACATATATATATATATATATATATATATATATATATATATATATATATATATATATATAGAGATTCAAATGAGTACCATCCATTATGCAGCGCACCACAAGGTACCACCTTTAAAAATAATTTTTTTTAAAATTTTTTTTCATGTTAATTAACATTACACAGATGATATACAAATTTCACCCAAATTCGAACATTTTAAGTGCATGAAATCACACATCACAAAAATGCACGTTCACATATATTTAAAGTCATGTAAGTGTACGTTCACATCACTTTCTAGGAGCTAGGAGATGTGAATGTATGCGAATTTTACATATGAAATTCATAATGTTAATTAAAACATGTTCATGACAAAAAAAATTTTAAAAATGTTTTTTTATAAGTGGTACCTTCTGGTGCGCTGCATAATGGGTGGTACTCTCTCGAACCCCACACACACACACACACATATATATATATATATATATATATATATATATATATATATATATATATATATATATATATATATATATATATATATATATATATATATATATATATATATATATATATAGATTGAGGTTCTATGGGGCACCATATGCATCGGGAACCAAATGAGAACCAAAAATGCATTGCTTGTTTACAAAGGGTGCATTAAGGGCATTTTGGGAATGTTTAATAATATTGTTAAATTATAAGATTTAATTTAATATTTATCATTTATTTAGGAAACTAAATAAAATATTGGTTGTTTCAAACATGATGCACAACAGCAATGCATCACGACAATAATGAATACATTGAAGATGTTAATAAACACGTTTAAATTTCAGAGATGCATCACGAAATTAACACGTTTAAATGTCGAAATGCATCACGATTTTGGTGATGCATAATGATAGAACAAAGACGAGGATGAATATGGCCGAAATGCATCACGATTTTGGTGATGCATAATGATGGAACAAAGACGAGGATGAATATGGTCGAAATGCATCATGTTTGAAATTGAATTGGATGAAGATGCATCGTGTTTGAAGACGAATCCAATAAATTGGATGAAGATGCATCATCTTTGTTTAGATTCGGATAGAATATTTTCTGAATTCAAGCATCTTCCGATTTTGCCCTTCCGTGCGCGAGAATTTATGCACCCGCGCACCCATTTTCAAGTTAATTACCCTTTTGCCACTGCAATCTGAACCATTAAAATTCAAGATCTAACGGTGCATACAGGTTCCCAAAGTACACAATGCATACAGGTGCCCCATAGAACCTGACCCTATATATATATATATATATATATATATATATATATATATATATATATATATATATATATATATATATATATATATATATATATATAATAAATATTTTGAGAACTTAAGAACCTTTTATGACATTTGAATGAAAATAATTAATGGTTGATATATTGGATGATAATTTTGTAATTATTTAAAACTTTGATAGTGAATAATCTTGAAAATGTGTGAAAATGATAATTTTTGAAAGAAAAAAAAATCTGTTTTGTCTCTCTCTCTCTCTAACTTTTTTTCATTTTCATTTTATTTTTCTTTCATGAGAATTGATTTTTATAGTAAAAAACGTTTTTTTATAAAAAAAATATTTTATTTCTATATAGAAAATTATTAACTTCCTCACCTGTTGAGCAGATAGTTGGCTTACACGCCCTAATCAATAGGGGCTTAGCGAGTGTTTGAAGCCTCCTATCTCTTAAAGCCTTAAAATTAACGTATTTTATATAGAAATATTATGTATCTATATAGAATGTTATTTAATTCTATAATCTTTTTATTGGATTAACATTACTATTCATAATCTATGTAGAATGTTATGTTTCTTGTATTATATTTTATGTAGATTATCATGTAATCTACGTCGAATGTCGTGTAGAATGTCAAGTATCATATATTCTACGTATAATACATGATAATCTATATAGATTATATGTAACATTACTATTCATAATCTATGTAGAATGTTATTTTTGTTGTATTATATTCTATGTAGATTATCAATGTCGTGTATAATGTCAAATATCATATATTAATTCTACGTAGATTACTGATAATCTATATAGATTATGTGTGATTTTAACAAGTAGTCTTTTATTATATTCTATGTAGATTATCATGTAAAACATCTAATATCTATTACATTTATTATAAATCTAATATCTTACAAATAATCTTCATTATAAACATGGAAAATGAATCTGTCATATTCTATGTAGAGTATCGACGAACATATTCTATGTACAATCTACGTAGAATGTCATGCAATCTACGTAAAATGGCATTCAATCCACGTAAAATGTCATGCAATCTACGTAGAATGTCTTGTAGAATGTCAAGTATCATAATATTTACGTAGATTACATGATAAAAT
Source organism: Centrapalus pauciflorus (assembly GCA_020465985.1). Lineage (NCBI taxonomy): Eukaryota > Viridiplantae > Streptophyta > Magnoliopsida > Asterales > Asteraceae > Centrapalus > Centrapalus pauciflorus. The sequence continues at coordinate 227,839 of JAANYP010004661.1, forward strand.
ATACCAAAAACACTTTGGAACAATAAAAGAAGATCTCATTTAGACTTTTTTTTTATCAAACACTTGGTATGCAACTGATATAAAGTATACCAAAAACACACTGAATAGTAATGTTAATCTATGTAAAAAGATATAGAAATATATATAAGAAACATAACTATATATGAAATATATAATAAACATAACATTCTACATAGATTATGTGTGATTTTCTACAAATAGTCTTGTATTATATTCTATGTAGATTATCATGTAATCTACGTACATTATCATGTAAAACATCTAATAACTATTACATTCATTATAAATCTTATATCTTACAAATAATTTTAATTATAAAACATGGAAAATGAATCTGTTCAATCACGTAGATTGTACATTTTAATATGTTCGTTGATACTCTACATAGAATGTCACGCAATATACGTAGAATGACATTCAATCTACGTAGAATGACATGCAATCTACGTAGAATGACATGCAATCTACGTAGGGTATCGACAAACATATTCTATGTACAATCTACGTAGAATGACATTCAATCTACGTAGAATGACATGCAATCTACGTTGAATGTCATGCAATCTACGTTGAATGTCATGCAATTTACGTAGAATGTTGTGTACAATGTCAAGTATCTTATATTCTACGTTGATTACATGATAAAATATACAAAAAACACTTTGAAACAAAAAAAGAAGATTTCATTTTGAAATTTTATCAAACACTTGGTATACAACTGATATAAAATATACCAAAAACACATTGAATAGTAATATGAATCTACATAAAAAGACATTGAAATGTATAATAAACATAAAAATATATGAAATATATAAGGTTCATAACATTCGACATAGATTATGAATAGTAATGTAAATCTACATAAAAAAAATATAGAATTATATAACATTATATATAGATACATAATAATTCTATACAGAATACGTTAATTTTTAGCAAATAAATAATTTTCTATTTAGAAATTTAGTTTTATAAAAAAAACATTTTTTTACAATTAATTTACGTAGATTATCATGTAATCTACGGAGATTATCATAGAATCTACGTAGAATGTCAATTATCATATATTCTACGTAGATTAAATGATAATCTATATAGATTATATATGATTTTTTACAATTAGTCTTGTAATATATATATTTTATGTAGATTATCATGTAATCTACATAGATTATCACGTAAAACATCTTATAACTATTACATTCATTATAAATCTAATATCTTGCAAATAATCTTCATTATAAAGCATGGAAAATGGATCTCTCATATTCTATTTAGAGTATCGACGAACATATTTTATATACAATCTACGTAGAATGTTATGTAATCTACGTAGAAAGTCATGCAATCTACGTAAAATGTCATGCAATCTACGTAAAATGTCGTGTAGAATGTCAAGTATCTTATATTCTACGTAGATTACATGATAAATATACAAAAAACACATTGAAATAAAAAAAAGTTTCAGTTAGACATTTTATCAAACATTTGATATACAACCTATGTAAAATATAGCAAAAACACATTGAATTTTAATGTTAATCTACATAAAAAAAATATAGAAATGTATAAGAAACATAACATTCTACAGAGATTATGTGTGATTTTTTACAAGTACTCTTGTATTATATATTCTATGTAGATATCATGTAATCTAAATAGATTATCATGTAATCTACGTAGATTATCATGTAAAACATCTAATAACTATTACATTTATTATAAATATAATATCTTACAAATAATTTTCATTATAAAACATGGAAAATGAATTTGTCATATTCTATGTTGAGTATCGAGGAACATATTATATGTACAATCTACGTAGAATGTCATGCAATCTACGTAGATAGGCATGCAATCTATGTAGAATGTCATGCAATCTACGTAGAATGTTGTGTGGTTAGTCAATTATAAATTTTTAATACGTAGATTACATGATAAAATATACCAAAAACACATTCAAACAAAAAAAGAAGATTTCATTTAGACATTTTATCAAACACTTGGTATGCAACTGATATAAAATATATCAAAAACACATTGAATAGTAATGTTAATTTACATAAAAAGATATAGAAATGTATAATAAACATAAAAATATATGAAATATATAAGAAACATAACATGCTACATATATTATGAATAGTAATGTTAATCTACATAAAAAGATATAGAATTATATAACATTCTATATAGACACATAATATTTTTATATAGAATACGTTAATATTTTAACAATTAAATAATTTTATATATAGAAAAAAATATTTTTTAAACGTTTTTTACCATTAAAATTAATTCTCATAAAAGAAAGAGAAAATGAAAATGAAAAAAAAAAGTAAGAGAGAGAAAGTGAAAAAAAGATGCATACAATAAAAAATGTGGAGAGAGAAAAATAATGAAGATTATCTTAACACGTCTCAAATATTTCTATATGAATATATAAAGAATAGACACAAGTATAGCTTATGTTGTCATTTATGAAATAATAATAATTACTAAAAAAATCAAATGCTTCTATCAAAAATGAATAGTGAATAAACTATATATCTATAATCCATATGATTATATTTATTGATACTAATAAATGAATAACTAATGTGTCACGTATCGGTAACTCATTTAATTTGACTGACACTTGCCGAAACTTTCATTTACCATATGTCATTTACCAAAATTTAATATGAATTCAAACTAACCCAATCCAATCAAATATGAGGTAACATCGTTGATAGAGCTAATAAGTGATTGCAACTGTGAAATTCGTTATCACCTGAGGAAAACTAATGTGGTTGCAGACGCTCAGAGCCGAAAGAAACGAGTTAAGCCGTTAAGAGTACCAGCACTAGTTATAACCATTCAACCAAACCCTCCTTTCTTAGTTCATGAAACTGTTAAGGTGGAAAATATGAAAAATGAAGCCCTGCACGGAATGGATAAATAGTTTGTGATAAGGGCTAATAAAAATCGATATTTCATGAATAGAATCTGATTACTCTGTTTGGTGGAATAAGAAAGCTGGCTATGGATGAAGGACAAATCAAGATATGTCGTTCACCCCGGATCCGATAAAATGTATCATGACCTCAAGGAGCTATACGGGTGGCCTAACATGAAGGCTGACATTGCCACATATGTCAACAAATTCCTAACATGCTCCAAAGTTAAGACGAACATCAGAAACCATTTGAGTAATAGTCGACCGCCTAACAAAATACGCGCATTCCTACCAATCAAGGAGAACAACAGAATGAATAAGCTAGTCCAAACGTACCTCAAGGAAGTCGTCTCCGGACACGGAGTGCCTATATAATCATTTCGGATACGGATAACAGATCTACATCTTGGTTTTTGGCAATTATTACAGCAAACTTTGGATACAAACTTGGACATGAGTACCACATATCACCCTCAGACCAATGGTCAGAATAATAGAACAATCCAAACCCTAGAACATACATTAAGATCCTGTGTAATGGATACTCATTTGCCTTAGTGGAATTATCGTACTACAAATAGCTATCACTCGAGTATTAAAGCAGCTCCGTTTGAGGCCCTCTGCGGGCGAAAGTGTCGATCGCCGATTTGTTGGGAAGAAGTAAGAAATAGCCAAATCACTGGCCCTAAGATCATTCACGAAACTACCGAAAAGATAGTGCATATGCGGAACTGACTAAAAGTTGCCCGCAATTGTCAGAATGTTATGCAGACGTAGGGAGAAAATCCCTTGAGTTCTAATTAGGTGAACGAGTACCAATGAAAGTGTCGCCATGGAAGGGTGTGATACGATTAGGAAAAGTCTTAAAGGGAATTGGACTCGTAGCTTATCGTTTAGAGTTACCACCAGAGTTTAGCAGCATGCACAATACCTTCCATGTATCGAATATGAAGAAGTGTTTGTTAGAGGAGACACTTGTTACCCCCTTGGAAGAGAACCAGCTAACTGATAAACTTCGTTTCATCAAAGAGTCGGTTGAAATCATGGACCGTAAGGTCAAAGGATTGAAGCACAATTGTATACCCATCCTCAAGGTCATATGGATTTTTAGACATGGACCAAAATTCACTAGGGCATGCAAAGGCCAGTTTAACAAAAGATACCCTCACCTAATCCTAAGTAGCAAGACCTCTGAGGAAACAAGACAAAATTTCGGGACGAAATTCCTTAACAGGGGGAGACTGTAACATCCGACATTAAACCAGGTTAGCAACTACGACCTAATCAGTATTTAATAGCCAATTATAACCTAATCAGTGGTCATTAGAAATTAACAAGGCTCGTGAAGAAATTCAACTCAATTAGAATCAAATTCATCGGTGCGATGAATCGGGAATCAAATAATCCGATCGATTTACGATATGAAGGATTAATTCAACTAAGTACATAATTAACTTATGATTAGTGACACTAATCATACACTAATACAAGTACTTAACATTAATTATGGAAGACTAAAACAATTCATTAAACTAATGCATCCAAAAGTATTTTTGAAATTACAAATAAAGGGAAATATAAGAATACATTTCTAAATACTTTTATACAAAAAAATAGAAATACATGAAAAATACATCAATAAATCCGGCCCTATGATGTACTTTTATAGAGTTTGACTTTAATATTTTATTACAAAACTCATTTCTATTTTAAACATAATCATTTTGCTAAAAGGTGCACTCAACCTCCAACATTTCATCATTTCAACTCACTTTTTCCATCTATAAATAAGACCTCATTTTCATCTTTCATTTCCACACTTTCAATATAAAAAATCCTCCTTTCTTTCTCTTCCAAAACCGGCCATGAGGTTGCAAGAACACCAAAACTTTGCAACTTTGTGTTCTTGCGTTATTTCAAGCATTTTTGGTGCAACAAAGTTCAAGAACTCAACTTCTACTCATTTTCATTCTCCCAACACTTCAGAGTAAGTAATTACTAACTTATTTCATCATATATTTATGCTTATATAAGTCTTCCATAATATATATAATCACCAACAACAACAAGTTTCATAAAAACTCAAGTTTATAAGTCACTAGTTTTGTTTTTAAGTTGTTTTCTTCAAATGTGTTTATAAATATATAAACACATCATATAAGTATAAATATTATGAAAATAAGTGATATATATGTGTTTTATAACTTTTATACAAGTAGTCTTTGAATAAACAACAAGAATCACTAGTTATTTCAAGTTTATAAACTACGGATTTTCGGCAGAAAATTTACATCGACTTTGAAAAATCATAATTAATTCATAACTTAACAAAATGAGTTGATTCTTGTCTCAAAAGTTAGATCTATGTCTTAACTAAAAATCTGAAAGTTTTCATAGTTTATTATGGGATTTAGAACCCCCAGATATTATTTGGGAACCCGAAAGTTTGACAGCTCAATAATGGCCAATATAGGGTTTTCAACAAGCTTTTTCCCTAACCTAAACACCTCGAAAAATGGTCGTTCTTGACTTTAAAAATTCTTTGTATATAGTAGTTTAATGTCCAAGAAAACCAAAGCCTAAATCGTTTTGGAACTTGGTCAAAAACAGCCTCAAAGTAGGCCGAAAAACCTTCGAAAAGCTGGAAAATATATATATAATGTAAACTTGACGTTTTAAGTGGATTTTATTTATAAACTTGTAATGTTGGGTGATTTAAAATATAACAACATTTATACATACATATTATCATATATGGGAGTTATTAAATCTCTTATATCATTTAGGACTCGATTAAACGTGTCCGGTGTCATCACTCATCAACAACGTAAATCGTCGTTTTTACAATCATTTTGTCATCAACATGCGGTGAGTCTTCATAACCCCTATTTTCACTATCTATTGGGGTGAAAATACATGCACTGTTTTCATATGGACATCAAAACTGTTTATTTCTTATATGTATTACATGTTTGGATCCATCAGCCCTCAAATCATGAACCGTTAATTGCATTTATTTGTAAGCGCGAATATATTGTGGATAAATATATCGGGAGTCATGTCCCCCATTCGGGTTAGTTTGGCTCGGCTAACAGTGGGTGCATATATATTCAACACACGGTATTACGTATGGGAATACTGCACATGACAAACTCATTTAATTAAGCTTCGGTTTCATGATGGTTTATGTAATACATACACGGAATTTATGATTTATAAATTCAACTTATCTGATAATGTCCATACAACTGGTCTTTCGCGTAAACCTATGAGCTCACCAACAATTTGTTGACGTATTTTAGCATGTATTTTCAGGTGATTAGGCATGCGCATTTATCAGAAGCATTCCAAGGCTTCCGTTCATTTTGGAGTCGCATCATTTTCAAACTCGGAGATTTATTTGCATCTTTCTTGATAAACTAAATTGTGTATTTAAATCTTGGTATTTCAAGAACTATTTACGCTGTATTTTGGTTATGTAAAACAATATGTATATTTGAAGTCAAATCAATGTATTTTTGAAAACGTCCATATAGTGGTCGTTCGTTATGATTATGGTTACGCTTCCGCGACGTCACGCTTCGTTGCCAACTGGGGTAATGGGGTGTGACATTTTGATTTAGTGAAATTTGGACATTAAGACCCGGTTTTTCAGTTTTTTAAAATCCGGTTTACAAATTATAACCGGGGTCTAATGTCCAAAATTTCACTAAACCAACAAGAAAAGAATAACTTACAGTTTTTTTATGAAAAAAATAATATGGAGGGACGAAAACACAAAAAACGTGAAAACATTTTGGTATTTTTTCATAATAAACTATTGGATTAACCATATTAACATTAGACAGTGCATGCTTAATTTGATACGGAATTAGACAAAACACAAGTACTCGTCTATCTAACATGCATTTCTTGTGTTTCTTTAATCCTCATAAAACTCATAGATCTCAATTGTTGTTTTAGTTTACGTTTTGGATTTCATAAATGAAACTGTTATAAATAGTTGTTGTTTTTCCAAAACGTACATATATTATTAAACTTAGCCATGAAGAACCTTTGTGTGCTCCTTCTACTTCTCAGTTGTATTGTTTCGGGTAAATTGCTTACATTAAGTATTGAATTCAAAAAAACTATATATATATATATATATATATATATATATATATATATATATATATATATATATATATATATAGAGAGAGAGAGAGAGAGAGAGAGAGAGAGAGAAAGAGAGAGGGTTCAATGGAAAACCACAATGCACCTGAAAACTTGTGAAAACCGCACTGCACCACCACAAATGCATTAAATTCTCCGCGTGATGCATCAAAATCCCGCGTGACGCATCAAATTTCTCGCGTGATGCATCAAAATCTCGCGTGATGCATCATCTTATTTACGATCATGCCACCGCGTTTTTCATGAAATGCACCAAATTGGACGGTATGCGTAGGTTTTCATAGTTTTCAGGTGCATAGTGGTTTTCCATTGAACCCACCCATATATATATATATGTCATAAGAAAATAATTTTGGACATTTGTCACTCTATTAAGAAGTTATTTTTTCGTTTTCCCGCTATTTTCATAATTTAGCACATGACTACAGTTAATCTAATTCAATAAAAAGTAAATAAAATATGATTTTGATTTCTTTCCTAATTTATACAACTCAATTAAACAACCAAATTAATTAAATTAATAATAATTAAATTAATAAATTTCTTGATGAAATATCTTACAACTAAAACGTTATTTATATCTATGTGTATTTATAAAAATAATCTTATTGTTACATCTCGTCATAATTTACAGGATAATTTTTTCACCTCCATATTTTCTTCTTAAATTAACGAATATTAGGTTAATGAAACATCAATGGGCACATTCATTTTTTGAAACGCTAATTTTGTTTATTCTCGCATCATCCTTTTCAATTGCTATTTTATATATTCAATAATTGTTGTTAAAGAAAATTAAAATTATTTCAATAATTAACGTGTTTTTGGTATTTTTATAATAATAGTTTTGATAGTTATATATATTTTAATATTATAATCATTCATAAATTATACTCATGTCATACATGGGTTAATGGACTAGTATTGGCATCTAAACTCCTCCATTTTAAATTTTACCATTCATATGACATGTTTTTAGTTTGTTTTCCTACTTTTTGATTTATAGTTATTGTTATTTATATCTATTCTAGTCTTGTAGAATAAAAATAATAAGGTCTATGTTTGAAACATGATACAAAGTTGAATCAAAGAAAAAAAAATTAAAGTACAGGTTCAAAAAAGCACAAGAAATATAACTGATAAACAATCGTAATGAGGGTTTCTAGTCATCAAATTTTAAGATTTTAATGATACTTAGTAGCAACAAAAAAGATTATTATTTACTTTTTTTTAAATATAAAATTTATATAAGAGGGTGTTTGGTTTTGCGTTATGAACCAGATTATCAGCTTATTACGTTACAATAACGTAAATAATTAGTTTAAAGTGTTTGGATTGCATACGTTAATAAGTGATTATTTGCGTTTAGCGTTTGTCCTACCACACTTTTGCATAAGTTAAAAATTGTAGCTTATTTGCTTCATAAGTGATTATTTGGTCATTTTACAAGTAAAAACGCAAATCCAAACACTTTAAAAACTGATTATTTGATAATTATGATATCAAACAGCAGAAGCTAAACCAAACGCTACATTTTCTGCAGCACTTTTTGTTACAGCAATTATCTGATTATTAGTTTCCAAAACGCTACAGCACTTTTTCAAACGCAAATCCAAACACCCTCTAATTATTGTATTGTAATAAAGTAGATTTTACAAAATTTTTATATTTTTTTAAAATTTAAAATATATGAAAATGTATTGTGATGGTTTAAGTATTTATCATGTTTTTTCGTAGCGTCATTCACATAGTCATACACATATTCACGTGTTTAATTCTGTAATTTATTTGATAAAAAGATAAAATACCATTTTATAGTAACTTATTGTGAAAACTTAAATTCTATTAAGAACCATAAATATTGTGAGAACTTAAGAACCTTTTATGGAATTTGGATTAATAGAATCAATTGTTGATATAATGGATGACAATTTTGTAAATATTTAGAACTTTGTCATGCAATCTACGTAGAATGACATGCAATCAACGTAAGAATGACATGCAATCTACGTAGAATGTCATGTAGAATATCGAGTAACATATATTAAACGTAGATTACATGATAAAATATATCAATAACACATTGAAACAAAAAAAGAAGATTTAATTTAGACATTTTATCAAACACTTAGTATGCAACTGATATAAAATATACCAAAAAAGACATTGAATAATAATGTTAATATACATAAAAAATTTAGAAATGTATAAAAAACATAAAATATATAAGAAATATAACATTCTACATAGGTTATGTGTGTTTTTTAACAACTAGTCTTGTATTATATTCTATGTAGATTATCAAGTAATCTACGTAGATTATCACGTAATCTACGTAGATTATCATTTAGAGCATCTAATAACTATTATATTCATTATAAATCTAATATCTTACAAATAATCTTCATTATAAAACATGGAAAACGAATCTGTCATATTCTATGTAGAGTTCGACGAACATATTCTATGTACAATCTACGTAGAATGACATGCAATCTACGTAGAATGTCGTGTAGAATGTTAAATACCATATATTCTACGTAAATTACATTATAAAATATACCAAAAACACATTGAAACAAAAAAAATTTTCATTTAGACATTTTATCAAACACTTGGTATGCAACTGATATAAACTATACAAAAAACGCATTGAATAGTAATAAAAATATATAGAAATGTATTATGAACATAAAAATATATGAAATATATAAGAAACATAACATTCTACATAAATTATGAATAGTAGTATTAATCTACATAAAAATATATAGAATTATATAACGTAATATAGAATACGTTAATTTTATATAATAATTAAATAATTTTATATATAGAAAAATTTTTTTTTGTAAAAAACGTTTTTTACTATCAAAATCAATTTTCATAAAAGAAAAAGAGAACGAAAAAAAAATAAGAGAGAGAAAGTGAAAAGGAGATGCATATAATAAAAATGTGGAGAGCAAAAAATAATATTTTTAAATTCCAAAAATACCATTTTGATCCAATGGCTCTAAAAAGTTCTAAGTTCTTACAATCTTTGAGGTTCTTAGAATGTCATGCAAACTATGTACAATCTACGATGAATCTATCATATTCTAGTAGAGCATCGACGAAAGTATTCTATGTACAATCTACGTAGAATGTCATGCAATCTACGTAGAATGAAATGCAATCTACGTAGAATGAAAAGCAATCTATGTAGAATGGTCTGCAATCTACGTAGAATGTCATGCAATCTACGTAGAATGTCGGGTAGAATGTCAAGTATCATATATTCTTTGTAGATTACATGATAAAATATACAAATAACACACTGAAACAAAAAAAAAAGATTTCATTTAGACATTTTATCAAACACTTGGTATGCAATTGATATAAAATATACCAAAAACACATTGAATAGTAATGTTAATCTACATAAAAGCTATAGAATTGTATAAGAAACATATAAATATATGAAATATATAAGAAACATACATTCTACATATATTATGTGTGATTTTTTAATAGTAGTCTTGTATTATATTCTATGTAGATTATCATGTAATCTACGTAGAATATCATGTAAAACATTTAATAACTATTACAATCATTATAAATCTAATATCTTACAAATAATCTTCATTATAAAACATGAAAAATGAATCTGTCATATTCTATGTATAGTATCGACGAACATATTCTATGTACAATCTACGTAGAATGACATGCAATCTACGTAGAATGACATGCAATCTACGTAGAATGACATGCAATATACGTAGAATGTCGTGCAATCTACGTAGAATGTCGTGTAGAATGTCAAGTATCATATATTCTACGTAGATTAAATGATAAAATATATCAAAAACACGTCGAAACAATAAGATAAGATTTTATTTAGACATTTTATCAAACACTTGGTATGCAACTGATATAAAATATACCAAAAACACAATGAATAATAATATTAATCTACATAAAAAGATAGAAAAGTATAATAAACATAAAAATATATGAAATATATTAAAAAAATATAATAAAATTTTATATAGATTATGAATAGTAATGTTAACCTACATAAAAAGATATAGAATTATATCATTCTATTTAGACAAATAATATTTGTATATAGAATACATTAATTTTTTAGCAATTAAATAATTTTCTATATAGAAAAAAATTATTTTTTTTAATAAAAAACGTTTTTTAATATTAAAATCAATTCTTATAAAAGAAAGAGAAAATGAAAATGAAAAAAAAATAAGAGAAATAAAGTGAAAAAGAGATGCATACAATAAAAAAGGTGGAGAGAGAAAGACAATATTTTTTATTCCAAAAATACCCTTTTGATCCAAGGGCTCTAAAAGGTTCCTAGGTTCTCACCATCTTTGAGGTTTTTAAAAGAGCCTCTCCATATATATATATATATATATATATATATATATATATATATATATATATATATATATATATATATATATATATATATATATATATATATATATATATATATATTTGTGTGTGTGTGGAGTAGTTCTATTGAGAACCATAAATATTTTGAGAACTTAAGAATCTTTTATTGCCTTTGGATTAATAGAATCAATGGTTGATATATTACATGACAATTTTGTAATTATTTAGAACTTTGATATTGGAGAATTTTCAAATGTTATTTTTGGAAGAAAAAAAATATGTTTTTTTTCTCTTTCTATATAGAAAATTATTTAATTGTTAAAAAATTAACGTATTTTATATAGAAATATTATGTGTCTATATAAAATGTTATATAATTCGATATCTTTTTATGTAGATTAACATTACTATTCATAATCAATGTAGAATGTTATGTTTCTTGTATTATATTCTATTTAGATTATCATATAATCTACGTAGATTATCGTATAATCTACGTAATATGTCGTGTAGAATGTCAAATATCATATATACTACATATATTACATGATAATCTATATTGATTATATGAAACATTACTATTCATAATCTATGTGGAATGTTATGTTTCTTGTATTATATTCTATATAGATTATGTTGATATCTAGAAAAAAAAAGTGATTATAATGATATATCCGTCCTTTTGTATAATATAATATATGTTACGTTATAACATAAATAGAAAAAAAATTACATATAACATATACTATAATATAATTAGTCAGCTGCATATCTACGTGCCTATTAATAATAGTTTGGACGATAACAAATTTTGTGTCGGAATGTAGACAAAAATAATACGATCACAATAATATATTCAAATTTTAAAAGTATATAATATATAAAAAAATATTACAAAAAAATAAAAATGTCACATATCACATATAAAGAAAAAAAAAGTCATTCGTTTACCCGTCTGCCAGCTAGCTTTACTATTTAGTAAACAGTGAAGGAGTGCAATTGATCATTCAACTAATTAATTTTTTTTGTCATTTTAAAATAGGTGATACGAAATACAAATTTATGTAAAATGTAGATAAAAAGGAAAAGGCCTAGTAATTTCATAAAACAATGTTTTAACCATTTCGTATTCTATGTAAAATTATCATGTATTATATGTAGAGTATTGCGTATTTTATGTAAAATTACCTAAAAACACTACTTTTAACAAATTAACTGATGAAAATATTATATGTAGATTATCGTGTATTTTATGTATAGTGTCATGTATTTTACGTAGAAATACAACAAAAATACAGTTTTAACAAATTACCTAGTGAACGTATTCGATGTACATTATCATGTATTTTATTTACAGTATCATGTATTATATATAGATATAACAATAACTAATTAACTAATATAACTATAACAATATTCTACACACACACAGATGTATATATAGAGAAATATTATTTATTTCATGATAATTGATTTTTTATAGTAAAAAACATTTTTTATAAAAAAATATTTTTTCTACATAGAAATTTATTTAACTATTAAAAATTCAACATATTCTATATATAAATATTATGTATTTATATAGAATGTTATATAACTCTCTATATTTTTATGTAGATTAACATTACTATTCATAATTTAGGTAGAATGTTGTGTTTACTACACATTTCATATATTTTATATACAAATAAATTAGATGTTACCAGTTACAACAATAACAATATTTTACACAAAATGATATGTAAGATATATAGATATAAGCTGGTAAACGTATTCTATGTAGATTATCATATATTCTATATAGATACAATGGTAACAATTTACAAGTACGGCAATAACAATATTTTACATAGATAGAAACTAGCTACAATCAATTCTGTATAAAATATCATGTATTCTATATTGATTCAACAATAACAAATTACTAGTACAACAATAAACAATATTCTACATAGATACAAACTAACTATAATTAATTCTGTATAAAATACTATTTATTTTATATAATGTATCACATATCTATAAAAATATAAACCAAATGTAGATAGAATACATAAAGACGCTAAACCATCAAAGACACACTCATTACGAAACAAAACCTTCGACGAACCGATAAATGTAATCTACGTAGAATGTCAAGAATTCTATGTAAAGTACTGTATAGAATGTCAAGTATCATATAATATACGTTGAGTATCGCAGACGAACTGAAACAAAAAAACATAAGATTTCATTTAGACATGTTATCAAACACATGATATGCAACTGATATAAAATATATCAAAAACACATTTTTTTAACAAAAAAAATATTTAAATCTTGTGAATCATATACAAAAATCTTTTTTAACAAAACACTTCGTATATAACATATACAAACAAAAACTTGTTAATCACAAACAAAAACTTTTTTAACAAAAAACATTTATATAACTATTACATTCATTGTAGATCTAATATCTTACAATCAATCTTCATTTATTAACGGTCGGAGTTTCAGATTGTCCATTTTCATGACCATCGAACTTTCATAATCGTGAGAGATACAAAGATGAGAAAAAAGAGACAATTAGGGGGCTGTTGTAGGCGGCGACGAAAGGCGGTTAAAGTTAGAGAGAAAGGAAAAGATGAGTCAAAAAATTTTAGGGTTACAAATGAATGACAACATTTTTAAGGTTATAAATAGAAGATATTTTTTTTTCCAAAGCTGCGCTTTAATGCTTTGTTTCTCAAAAATATTTAAGTTTTTAGAAAAACCCATATATCATATAATCATTCATATATATCAACAAGTGTTTGTAACATGATTCAAAATGTTCATAGAAGTGTCTACAACAAGATTCACAACATTCAAAAGGTTTATTGTAGATTTTATAACAAGATGCATAGGATTCAACAAGATTCATAAGATTCGACAAATTCATAGGATTCAATAAAATTCATAGGATCCAATAAGATTAATAGGTTAATAGAAGTGTTCAGTAGTATTTTCAACAAGATTCATAAGATTCAAAAGTTATTTTATGCTTTTTCACAATGTTCACAACGAATAAAGTGTTCACAAAATATCTTTAGTCTATATACACACACACACACAGATATATATATATATACACACACACACATACATACTTTTTGATATCTTAAATATTTACTTTTTGTTTACACACCCAAAAAAACCTATTAACTGTTATTAACCGATAATCTTTTGATGTATAGGTAGTAGTGAAATAAATCGTACAATACAAGGGCCTAAAAACTGTGTTACAGAACGAGGTGGTCCTGGTGAAAAAAATAATTATTGTTGTGTTAATAAATGTGGGCCAATGGAGGCAAAGTGCTATTTTGATATTGTATCTTGTAACAAGTATTGTCAAAGCCCTTGCAACAATGCCCCACCGAAAATCACAAAGGTATAATGGCAAGATTTCAAAATAAAGTTTTAATGTAATGCAAGAATGTATATGTAATAGATATATAGTTGGTATGAATCCATATCATACGTTGCAATACAATCACACAAAACATATATAAATTGATATTTAAATATTACTGGATCATCTATGCTATTTATACTATATTATACAACTTGAATAGTTTATAAGTTACTTATGTTTAGTGTACCACATTTTAATGCATAAATCTTGAATTATAAAAAGTCCCAATAATTATGCATAATATATTCAACATATTTTTCTTTTACCAAAAAATTACGCAGTGTTTATGATAAAAAGTTATTTCATTTCATCGTAAGTACTACTACACTCACCCATATTTGAGATCTACGCACACCAAATTTGACACACGTGTGTTGAATGAGTGACTATACTTAACATATATAGATATCATGTATTAATATGAAGTTTATGAGAAAAAACTAATCATCAAACATGATAAAATGAAAACACATCAAATGATATGTAAAAACCTATATGCAAACCATTAAATACAATGCGTGAAACACGTAATTTCATTAACACAATTTATTTTTAGGTCATAACGTTGAGACTATACCAGGATAACTCAAATAGACAAATATCTGACGGTTTGTGTACATATGTTTAGCAACACACAACCGTGATTGTCGTTAAGTTGAACGTTCAATGTCGATGATGCCACTACATTAGTTTCACATGGCTGTCTTGATTCATTTGATGCATCATGAAGAGAAATTCTAGTTTGTGCAGCTATATGTGATCAACCTCAACATCTTTTCATTAGGGTTTTTTGAAATAAACAATAAACATTAGTGATGTCATTCGTAACTTCAATACTTGATGATATGTTGGACGTATCTTTGTTGGATTTCAATGATCAGGTTAATTGTGTCGATTTCAATGATCAAGATTATCTTAACACGACTCAAATATTTCTATATTAATATATAAAGAATAAACACAAGTATAGATTATGTTATAATTTATAAAATAATAATAATTACTAAAAGCTCAAATGCTTCTGTCATAAACGAATAGTTAATAAAATATATATCTATAACCCACATGACTATATTTATTTATACTAATAAATGAATGACTAGTGTGTCACGTATCGGTCACTCATTTAATACAACACTTGCCGAAACTTTCATTTACCATATATCATTACCAAAATTTAGTATGAATTCAAATCTAATCTAATCTAATATTATAATCAAATCTAATAATTAATTAATTTAAATCTAATAATTTTAATTTTTTTTTTTTATAATTATTCAAATCTAACAATTAATCAATTCAAATCTAACCATTTTAAAAATCGTCAACATTGACTGGGTGGGTGAAAACATATGGCTAAAACTAGACTTTTGGGGTTGTTCACTTAACAAGTTTCGTTTCTGATGAAAACAACTATTTTATGGAAATGTGTTTAGATGCATTATTTTCTAAAATAAATTTTCATTTTCATAAAATTTTCATTTTCAGAATTTATAACTGAATGTTTGAAAACAAATTTTATCTGTTTTCAACCATTTTCAAATTAATTGAAAACAAAGTCTTTTCTAGTTACGTTCACATGCACATTCTCAGTACACACCCGATGTGTAATATGAATCCGTGTAGACTTTCTTATCATGTAATTTAGAACACTCCTACACCTAAAATCCAAAATACTTATTTTTTTCTCACCATTTAGGATTTAGCTTTTATCTTATAGTCTTATAATAATCAATGTTATTTATCTCACAAATATATAGTTTTTTTTTTTAAATTTCATATGCAAAAGTACATAAATTATAAACCTCACAATCAAAAGTTTAATTTTGCAAAAATCCATGTAACTATTTTCATGAATATGTAATATTATTTCTTTTGTAATTATGCAAGAATTTGTAACATTGTTTGTGAATTTGCAATTATTCTCATTTAAAATGTTTTATGAGCTAAAATTCCATGGTCATATAAACGAAAATTAATTTTTTTTTACTAATTGTTCCATTAAAGTTATAACTTTATAAAATCTAAAATGATTGCTATAGTTTCTTGGCATATAATTTTGATTTTGTTAGTCACAACTAAAAAACTAATATAATATCTATTAATTGGCCAAAAAATAAATTTAATATGCACATATTTCTAATGATTAATATATGACTACTAATTCAATAATACTTTTTAAGACAGTATTTAAACATTTATCAAAACTGATTTAATAATTCAAATTTTAACTTATGTTATAAAAGATTATTGGTTTCTAATTATAAAATACACGATGTATATGTAATTTAAATTTTTAAATCTCAGTTGTCATTGGAGTGCACAAATATAAGAACCTATACTTTAAAAAGTTGAGCATTATAAGTTATGGTGTTCGTTTAACTATTTATTTTTATTTTAATAAAATTGAGTCTTTATCATACTCAATTAAAATAAATCATCATATTCAATTTTCAACAAAATTATCATCCGTTCGTAGCATAATTACCCAAAAAACATATATATATGAAATAAATTACTAAAGATAATTTATTTAAGATTACTTAAATATTTAACAATAAATACACTAATCTTATATTTAATTAATATATAATTATTTAAGACACTTAAATGATTAATTAAAATTAAATTGAACTAATAATTAAAATTTTAGACGGTATAACTTCATTTAAGTAATATTTTAATCATCAAATAATTAAATAAAGATAAAGTTTAATTTATGACAGTTTAGAATAGCATTTTATATATTAATTTAAGTACTATTAAATGTCAACTGCTAAAAACAACAATAATTATTTATTTTATATATATATATATATATATATATATATATATATATATGTGTGTGTGTGTGTATATATATGTATATATATATATATATAGATTTAGGTTCAAAAGAGTCCCTTCAAAAATCCAGTGTACCAAGGGTACCCATCCAAAGCCACAAGATTAAATAAATCAATGGTTGTGATCAAAAAATGCTTTCCATGCGCGTCCCCCCCTTTTTTTTTTGCTGGAAGGGTATTTTCGTAATTACAGCGATCATTCACATTACTTAATTCATCATTCACATTAATTGATCATTCACATTAGTTAATTCATCATTCACATTACTTAATTATTCATTCACAACACTTATTTGATCATTCACAAGAATTATTTGACTATTTACAATTCTTTTACACTTATTTGATCATTTACAATAATTATTTGACTAATTGATCATTCATATTACTTAATTGATCATTCACATTACTTAATTGATCATTCACATTACTTAAATGATCATTCACATTACTTAATTAACCATTTACGTTACTTAAATGATCATTCACATTACTTAATTGATCATTCACCTTACTTAAATGATCATTCACATTGCTTATTTGATCATTCACATTGGTAAAATAATATCATCACAACATGTGAATCTTAGCATTGTCAACCACTAACAAACAGCAACAAGAATAATGACAAACAGTAACAATGGTCATTCATCTAATGCTAAAATTCAATGTAACAGTAACAACAGCAACCAATGTGAATGGTGAAATTAACTAATGTGAATGGCCATTCACATTAGCTGAATTACCATTCACATTTGTAAAATAATATCAGCTCAGCCCAGCATTTGAATCTTAGCATTGTCAACCACTAACAAACAGCAACAAGAATAATGACAAACAGTAACAATGGTCATTCATCTAATGCTAAAATTCAATGTAACAGTAACAACAGCAACCAATGTGAATGGTGAAATTAACTAATGTGAATGGCCATTCCACATTAGCTGAATTACCATCACATTTGTAAAATAATATTAGCTCAACCCAGCATTTGAATCTTAGCATTGTCAACCACTAACAAACAGCAACAAGAATTATGACAAACAGTAATATTGGTCATTCATCTAATGCTAAAATTCAATGTAACAGTAACAACAGCAACCAATGTGAATGGTGAAATTAACTAATGTGAATGGCCATTCACATTAGCTGAATTACCATTCACATTTGTAAAATAATATCAGCTCAGCCCATCATTTGAATCTTAGCATTTTCAACCACTAACAAACAGTAACAAGAATAATGACAAACAGTAACAATGGTCATTCTTGTAACCATTGTAATTCTCAAATCTATCAAACATTAATAACATCAACCAATGTGAATGGTAAAATTGCCAATGTGAATGGCCATTCACATTGGTTAAATGACCATTCACATTGGTTGAACCATATCAGCACAGCATGTATGCTGTTCATCGTCAACTACTAACAAACAGTAACAAGATTAAGGACAAACACATTCAATGGTCATTCATGTAACGCTCAAATCCTAAAATCTATCAAGCAGTAATAACATGAACCAATGTGAATGATCATTCAGCTTATGTGAATGGCCATTCACATTAGGAAAATGATCATTCACATTAGTGAAATAATATCAGCACCTTACATTAGTCCTTTTAATTGTCAATTACGTTATGTGAATGCTCAATCTTCTAATGTGAATGGTCATTCACATTAGGTAAATGTCCATTCACATTTGATGAACGGCGAGAACAGCAACGTTACACTTCATCTTCTTCATACCAACAATGTTAAATGTATTTCATCGATATTGCATACAAAAAAACAAGGAATTCAATGTGAATGGTCATCCTACATTAGCTAATTGCTGTACATTGAAATTACTGTGTTTTTCTTCATCTTCGCCATTAGGGTTTTTGAGAGATTTCAGAGGATTTCGTACATGTGAATGGTGTTTTCGTATAGGAAAGTCGATCGTGCAACCAAAATCGCGTTGATTCCATGAATGTACAACCATTACCTTAATGAAGCAGAAATCTCCTTGTATTGGAAAGTCGATCGTACCCCTCGCGCTTTTTTTCAATCGGGTGGTTGGTGAATGGTGCGCTCAGTATGCTGGATTTAAGAAGGTACGCTTAGGAACCAAATTCTATATATATATATATATATATATATATATATATATATATATATATATATATATATATATATATATATATATATATATATATATATATATATATATAGGTTCAAGTGAGTACCACTCACTATGTAGCGCATCTGAAGGTACCACCCTTAAAAGTAATTTTTTTTAAAAAAAATTCATGAACATGTTTTAATTAACATTACACAGATCGTATGTAAATTTCACGCAAATCTGAACACTCTAAGTGCATGAAAACACGCATCATTTTTTAGGAGCCAAGAGATGTGAATGTATGTGAAATTTACATATGATCTTCATAATGTTAATCAAAACATGTTTATGAAAAAAAAATTAAAAGTTTTTTTAAAGGTGGTAACTTCCGGTGCGCTGCATAATGGCTGGTACTCTCTCGAACCATATTATATATATATATATATATATATATATATATATATATATATATATATATATATATATATATATATATAGTATATATAGTATATATATATAGTATATATAGTATATATATATAGTATATATAGTATATATATATAATACATACATATCATACCAATACATATATTAATATCATATCATATATATACATACATACATATATCTACTATATACTATATAGTAATTATATATATATAAACACATATATATATAACATATACCTACATTTATAGATACATATATATATATAATATATATATATATATATAATAATATATATAATATATATATACGTACATATATATATATATACAATATATATATATACATATATTATATATATATACAAATATACATATCCACATATAGATATATATATATATATATATATATATATATATATATATATATATATATATATATATATATATATATATATATATATATATATATATATAAAAGTTGAGTCCTATGTAATAAATAAGAGTATTAATAACTTATTTTTCTTTAAACTTTTTAATAGATAATATTCTTTAAAGTGTGTTTGCAAACACTCTCTTAGTTAATCTTTAATGGATTACTAAATAATTTATCTAACTTTATTTTCCTTTAATAAATAATAACAATATTTTTCTTTTATAAAAAAGTTGAGTCCTAACTTTAACAAATGTTGGCAATCAAAATTTTTTTTTTTGTATAAGTTAATTATTTTTATAAAAAAGAATATTATATTTATTTTATTTAATTTGGTAATAAAAATTTTGGATTATTTTTACATAAGATGCTTAATCGTTTATAAGTTGAATCCATGTGATAAATTTTCATACGATTAAGTTCTTTTATAAATAATCGTAATCATAATTTTTTCCCTATGTTTAAGTTTATGAATTTATCCAATATTCTTAATTTTGGTGATATTGAATTTAGTACCAACTATCTTGATCAAATATACGATACAAAAATAAAAAACATATGTATATGTTAATAAAATAGTTAATAAATACTAAATAAATTAATTACACATAATCTAAATAATTAAATAGTGTTAATTTAATATATATGTATACCATTTATTTCATGAAAATAAACAATTCTTTTAACAAATATAATATGTATATTTTAAGAAATAACTCACAGTTTCTCTTTTACATTTAAAGTTTGATTTGAGTCTCGTGTATAAATAGTTGTGTTAATTATTTAAATTTCATTCTAACTCTTCTTTTATATTTAAAAATTGTCTCATTTAAATTTTGTTTTTTATCGTTTAATTTCATTACCGTTTCGTGACCCTTGATTATCTATAACTAATTGTTATTTAATCCATAGGTTACAAAGAAAATAAATAATTATCAAAGGTTATAAATAGTATGGGTTGCAAATAATCCATTTGTCAACTTAAAACATTCTCATTTCTTCTCCTAAATTTTCACCGATAGGTTTCTTTTTGTTTTGTTCTTCTTTTGTTTTCAAATATCAAGTTCGTTCTTCATCTCTAACACACATATGTTTATTCTAAATTGAGAAATCGATTAATACAATTTTTGTTTTGTGATATTTTATAAATGATAGTGATAATGGATGAATATTATTGAAGTTACCATCTATGTAAAGAAATTCTGGACAAATTGACTTTCTAGAAAAAAAAAATGTGTGTGTTATTCAATCCATACATTGATAATTTTTTTTAATATTTGATGATATGTTTATTTAAATTAATTTGACTTATATATTTTTATTAATAAAAGTTGAGTATTTCTTTTTGAATTGTTCTTCTTTTGTTTTCAAATATCAAGTTCGTTTTTCATCTCTAGCATACATATGTTTATTCTATATTGTGAAATCGATTAATACAATTTTTTTTGTTTTGTGATATTTTATATTTGATAGTGATAATGGATGGATATTATTGAAGGTACCATCCATGTAAGAAGTTCTTGACAAATTGACTTTCTAAAAAAATTATGTTTCCATACATTGATAATTCTTTTTATATTTGATGATATGTTTATTTAAATTAATTTGACTTATATATTTTTATTAATAAATTATTTATGTTGATGTAAGAGATTTATGTTCACTATATTGACATGTCAAATATTAGATTCGTCGCTAAAAATCATAAATGTCAACGTTATATTCACTATCTTATAGGTCATTGTCATCCATCATTTCAACTATATAGTTATAAACTATAATAATTTTAAAAAAATGTATTAACAACTAAATTTTTGTTTCTCCATACTTGAATTCTTTTATAAATATTTTCTTGATAAATTTTTCAACAATACAAATTTTACAGATTTATTCTAATGATTTGTTTTTTTATTGCAGTTACATCTTTAAAGAATTTTCAATAAATATTGATATAGAATTGTCATTAAACACCATACGGTTTAATAAAGATTATAATGTATTTTAATTTAACTATTGTTACACATTTTGATATTGTGAATACTAATATTAAAATTTAATTTAATGAGAATATTTGTAACTATGTTTATACATTTTATAAGTATTTTATTTTCACTTAATATTAACCATAAACTATATATTTTACTTGAAGCTTTTATGTTTATTAAGTTAGTAATTTAATATTTCTTTTAATTGGTATATTTCATTTAGTGTAATATTACGTTTAGTTATTTGGTTGTGATTTCATTATGTTAAAAATGAACTATAGGAAGTACATAACGTTGTTTTATCTATTGTAATTTGACAAACAAAATCTAATTAAATCATTGTTCAAAATATGAAAATTTTAATTCTTTAAATACATTCTTTCTCTAAGAACTTAACTATAAAAATTTTAGATTAAATTACCAATTTTGTTCTTATATTTTTTCAAAAATTTCTCATTTGTCTTTCATTAGTTCATCCATCATTTATTTAACATGACAAATTATTACTAAATATTCAAATTAAGATCATGATAAATTATGGTAAAAGTATTTTGTTCAATTATAAATAATATAAATTTGAGATTAATTGATTTATTTTTATATAACACAAATCACTTAATTATTATTATTATTATTATTATTATTATTATTATTATTATTATTATTATTATTATTATTATTATTATTGTCATTAATTTTATTATTATTATTAAAAATAAACATTTACATTTACTAATTAATTAATTTGAGCACTTGAATAATTTTTTAAATTTTTTAATTTATTATTAATATTATGAATTTAGTAACTAAAGTTTTTAGGAAAGTTTATTTATAATTTAGATTGGTTAAATGTTTTGTAATTATTCATTTTGATAATTTGAATGTTCAAATTTAAAGTGTAGTTGTTGTACTTGATTTGATTTTAATTTTTTTAATAAATAATAGTATTAATCATTTTGTTAATTTTTGTTAAATATCTAAAATAGAGAGGTCATCTAATAAATAACAACAATGATCACTTATATTAAATTATAAATGTTTTTACAAACAGTAGTTATAATGATTTATCTAAGTTATATTATTTTTTTTAAATATAATACATATAATGATTTATGCAACTTTTAATTAATTATCTAAAAAAACATCATAACAAAAAAAATTAGGGTTATGAAAATACAGTTGATTTTGATTTTCTTTTAAATGCAATTCCAAGTCTTCTTTCATAAATGAATTGTTATAATAAGTTGTTTACTTCTATTTAAATATAACAAATATATAATTTACACTTAGTTCAATTTCTAAAAGTATTAATTACTTGATTTTATATTAATATGTTAACAAATAATAGTAGTTATCATTTAGTTCTTACGTGATCTAATTTAATTTTTTTTAATAAATAATTGAAGAACTTAATTCGTTAATTTTTTTAATATATAAGGGTAACGAGTCAATCTAATAAATGATAGTAATGCTCTTTATATTTTAGTATTTAAAATTTTAATAAATTAATTAATATTATATTTTATTTTTAACTTGAGTGTTTGCATATTAAGCAACCAAATGATATATAACTTGATTTCATTTTATATTTTAAATTTTTTATACTATAACAAAAAAAACTATGGTTTTTTTGAGGTTTTAAATGCATATCGAAAAATATGCATATTGTTCATTCTTCTCATTTTTAAGAAGGCACATTATATTTAATATAAAGCTTTTAACTTTGCATCTATTCAAAAATCGTACAGTAATTTACGGTATGGTGCTTTTGTAATTATTTTAAATAAATAATATTTGAGTTATGATTGTTTTTATTCCAATCGCCGTGAGACAAAAATATTTTTTAAACATCATTTTAGTAACAAGTGATAAAATTTTGTACCATAGTTATAAAAGTGTGTATTTTCAAAATTATAAATTGCTATTTCTAAAAAGTTATGCCCAAGTACTATATGTTGTACAATCTAAAGTTTATATAGTGACCTAAACAATATAAATTTGTAATAAATACATATTATTTGAAACCAAAAATAAAATAACAATCCGGTCTGGTCATTTTGACAAGTATATATACATATATAAAAGTTGAGTCCTCCATGTAATATATAGAAAAATTAATGGGTTAGTTTAATTTTAAATTTCATGTAATAAATGTGATACAAATATCATGTAATGACTAAGAAAATTCTCTGGTAGTAGATATGCTTGGAAGATCTTCAAATCTTGAAATATATATCACTTCCTGAATTTCAGAACTTTCTGTTATCAATCTGTTAAGCAGCTTGAACTTTTATCTCTGGCAGCTTGAACTATTGAATTGGCAGCTTGAGTTTGTTGAACTGACAGCTTGAACTTTGTAATTACACAGAAATACTACTAACAGCTTGAGAAATCTAACTAACAGCTTTACATACTTAGATTATTTCCCAACAGTTAGTTTAATTTTACATTTTTAACAAGTAATATATAGAAAAATTAATGGGTTAGTTTAATTTTAAATTTCATGTAATAAATGTGATACAAATCTCATGTAATAAATAAGAAAATTAATGGGTTTGTTTAATTTTAAATTTTCAACAAGTAATATATAATTATTAAGTTAGTTGTTTTATAAATGTTGAGTCTATTATATATAAGTTGAGTTTCATGAAATAAATAAGAGTATTATTTATTTGATTTAATTTTAATAAAAATATTTTATTAAATAACTGAGTAAACATTTTGTTAATAAAATTAATAGGTTAGTTTAATTTTATATTTTTAACAAGTAATATATAATTATTTAATTAGTTGTTTTATAATGTTGAGTCTATTTTAAAGTTGAGTTTCATGCAATAAATATGAGTGTTAGTTGTTTGATTTAACTCTAATAAAATATTTTTATTAAATAACAGTTGATGATAGTAAGCATTTTGTTAATTTTCGTTAATATCTAAAAATAGTTAGTCCATCTAATTTTAATCAAATATCCACAACATTTATCATATCTATACAATCTATATTTATATATTTACTATATTATAAACGATGTATATAATTACAATTTTAAAACATGGGATACAACACATTAATGCAATATTTTTTAATCTAAAAAAGTTCAAATAACAACGCTTAATGTACAAGTCATAAACACACACACCACACACACACAACACACACACACACACACACACACACACACACACACACACACACACACACACACACACACACACACACATATATATATATATATATATATATATATATATATATATATATATATATATATATATATATATATATATATATATATAGGTTCTATGGGGCACCATATGCATCGGGAACCAAAAATGCATTGCTTGTTTACAAATGGTGCATTAAGGGCATTTTGGGAATGCTTAATAATATATTGTTAAATTATAAGATTTAATTTAATATTTATTATTTATTTAGGAAACTAAATAAAATGATCAACCACCTTTCCATAAATCCATCACCTTTTCTCTCTCTTTCCCTTTCTCTTTCTCTCAAACGTTGATGAACAAGTTTAAATTTCAGAGATGCATCACGAAATTAACACGTTTAAATGTCGAAATGTATCACGATTTTGGTGATGCATGATGATGGAATAAAGACGATGATGAATATGGCCGAAATGCGTCACGATTTTGGTGATGCATAATGATGGAACAAAGACGAGGATGAATATGGTCGAAATGCATCATGTTTGAAATTGAATTGGATGAAGATGCATCGTGTTTGAAGACGAATCCAATAAATTGGATGAAGATGCATCATGTTTGTTTAGATTCGGATAGAATATTTTCTGAATTCAAGCATCTTCCGATTTTGCCCTTCCGCGCGCGAGAAGTTATGTACCCGTGCACCCATTTTCAAGTTAATTACTCTTTTGCCATTACAATCTGAACCAATAAAATTCAAGATCTAACGGTGCATACAGGTTCCCAAAGTGCACAATGCATACAGGTGCCCCATAGAACCTGACCTATATATATATATATATATATATATATATATATATATATATATATATATATATATAGAGGCAAGATCTTTTGTGAACAATATGTTTTATGTGAACAATGTGAACCAATTAGTGCCTGCCAAGTCAGCCCATTTTATAATTAATATAATTATTTGTTTTAATTACAGTTAGGGGTAATAAGGTAATTAGCAAAAATTGGGTATTTTGTTTTATTCTTTTATCCGCAGTTCCTGGTTTGGTAGGATATCTCGTGTTCAACCGTAGCACCATCATCAATTCTGAAATTTCTTTTCTTCATGGTGTTAAAAAAACTCATCTGCATCATCGATCGTTCTTCCCTAGTATCACTAAACCCATCTGATTGTTCTTCGTAATTAAACCTTCCTGAATTGATATATCTCGAATTCATTATGTGTGGTGGTTACATTGATTTTCGCTAGTATCACTAAACCCATCTGCATCATCGATCGTTCTTCGTAATTAAACCTTCCTGAGTTGATATATCTCGAATTCATTATGTTTGGTGGTTACATTGATTTTCGCTAGTATCACTATTCCTTTTACGTTGAACTGCCGAATAACCCCTGATTTCTTCATCTGCGTGTTTTTTTCTCGGTTGGTACGTCTCGAATTGATTTTTTGTGGTGGTTATATTGATTTTCGAAATTGTGAATTTGCTTCTACGGTACTCTGCGCCATCCCCTGATTTCTTCGTTTGGGTGTTTTCGTTTACAGTCTCCGATTTGATCATTCGTTGAACGATCGTTCGTTGTCTATTTCGAACTATTTCAGGTATTCGTATTATCTTTGATGAATTTTGATGAAACTGCAGGGAATTAACAGAGAGATGAAATTGTGTATATTAGTCACAACGATGACATACCAATCGCTCTTGCTCTGACTTTTTCCCAGAGAAACAGCTTTTTTTAATCCTTTTGATAGGAACGTCTGTTCCCCTCCACTTGCCATGATAAACAGTTCCAAACGTATCGGATCCTAATTCACGTAGTGCTTCAAGATCAGAGTTCCGAATGATCTGCATGTACAGAACCCTTAATTTTATAACCTAAAAGCTTCACTTCTTGGAACAATAAATTATGTATGGTCTACAAGATATTAATTAGTACAAAAATAACCTATGGTCACGGTTTTGTCCAAACTGCCTAGCCACAGTTTTTATTATTGACGTGACTAAAGGGTCATATATGATATTGTATTATTATGATAGCCACAGTTTATCTCAATAACTGTGACCATTGCAAATCACATTCAAACCTTAAGTCACGGTTTAACATAAGGATCGTGACAAAGACTTGTCACGGTTGCCACATTGTTACCAAATGTCATCGTTTGTCACTGTTATTTGTTTGATGTCTATAATAATCTTGTGATGGTTATTAACTGTGACGATAAATATGTATATGGTCACGGAAATCTCTTTCGGTGACCAAAGGGACACCCTGAAGTCTAATTGTATGAGTCTAAATTATATGGTGGAATTAGTCACATGAATAAACTGTGACAGAAGGCTAACTTATATGGTCACGAAATCGCTTTGTGTGACCAAAGGGTGGAGTTCATTAGCCACGTATGGTAAAAGAAAAACATTGTGACTATAAGTGTTTAATGGTCATGATTGAGTTCATTAAATGTGTCCAAAAGTAAACAATTGTCATGAAATAAGAAAATTATTGTGACTATAAGTATTTTATAGTCACGGTTTAGTTTCTTATGTGTGTGTAAAAGTATTTTATATTCATGATGAAAGAGAAAAATGTGAGTAAGTATTTTTTTGTCACGATTTAATTTCTTTTATGTATATAAAAGTAATTAATGATCACGGTTTAAGAAAAAAAAACATATCACCATAATTATGTTTCGGTCACAATTTAAGACACACATGCATGTGACTATTAATATTTAAAGGTGACAGCTTAAGTTTTTATGTGTGTCTAAATGTAAACAATAGTAATAGTAAATAAAAAAGATATGATTATAAGTACATTCAAGTCACAATTTAATTTGTTTTGTGACTAAAAGCTATCAATCTCACATTAAAAAAAATCAATATAAGGAGATTTTTTGTCAGGAATTAAGCAAATTTGTGACTATTAATATTTAAAGGTGACAGTTTATTGTTTTTATGTAACTAAAAATAAACAATAGTCATGACAAAAAAATGTTGTGACTATATTTTTCTAATGATCATGGTTTAGTTTATTTCTTATTAGTGTGTAAAAGTAATAGTTTTCATGATAAAAGAAAAAAAACAATGACTACAAGTACTTTATGGTAACTACAGTTTGGCCTTGCAACGTATTTTCATTTGTGTAACTATAGCCCTGTCAATTGTTTACTCCATTTGAATACTACATCATGTGCTGTTGGTGTATCCATTTTAAGAAAATTGTTTTAAAATCCAACTATTGCAGAGGCGTCAATATAAATCAACCTATTGAAATTTTCACATTCATTTTATCTATAACATGAAACTTACACATACAATTCCCTATCAACAGCTATTGCAGGTTTGTATAAATCTGAATGTCTTTAGGTTGTCTAAATTCCGGCAAACAGATGCATCACATTACCATCCTGCAATGACTGATTGTTTACAAAGTATAAATTGAACTTAAATTCAACTTTTCACTACATTCAATGTATGTTCTTATCCCATCCTCTTTTACCTACGTCAATTGGTACAATCATTTTCAATGAGTATTTTACTATTGATTTTCATTGATTCATTACTTATTGAGCAGCTAGGATTATTATACTGCCCATACTTTTAGAATTTCCATAATTGCTACTGCATCCCCTGCACATGCTGCAGTTGCTGGTTGTTTTTCACAAACGAAAACAGCACCCGCTGCAACACCACAAGCTGTAATGAACTGCCGCTTTCTTAAGCCAAAGCAACAGGTTCAGCCGCTGCAACGGCCACACTTGTGGTTCCAATTCCCATATAATCTTTAAGCCATACTATAGTCCACCATAACCAAATCAACCTACGATATTCACTAACTGAACCGCTGCAGTACCTGGAGGGGGATCCAGGTTACAGAAGCCCCAACGGAAACATCATATTCGGCTTCTACTGCCCTGGTTGTTTGACATCGGTCTTACCCACTAGATGCATCAACCTCCTACATTTGTGGGTAATCGAATCGAAATAACTGATAAAACACACCAATTCATATTCGTTCTGTATGCCACTATTTCAAACTAACAAAACCACATCCTCGATTGCAACTATTACAACACACATAAAATTAAATTAGGACCGCAACTAACCTGGAATGCCTCCCATGGGTGAATCATCGATGACCACTATCTCTTTGCCTTTACCTTTTCTTTTATCTTGTGAATCGTCATCGACGGTCATAGGATTTTCAACATTACCTCCCTGCATCAACTTCTCCATTAATATTTGCTTCCCCTTCAGAATGTAAGAACCCTAACTGCACCGATTTCATGATCTTGGTTGCACCACCTTCGCCGTTTAATATAGAGTGCGAAGTGGAGAGGAAGTTTGCAGATAACCTTGAATCTGCAGCGATGGTCATCGCCCCTGTTTAATTCGGCCGGACGTTTGCCTCGCACGAACAACATAAACCGATGGAATGAATCTTCAATTCTATTATGACGATTTTGCCCCTGCAGCGTTTTTTTTTAATCCACGTAAGAATAAAGCCCCTGCTGATGTGGATGATTTTAAGTGGTTCACATTGTTTGCAATTTTGATATTGTTCACAACCGATCCCATTCATCAACATGTTTTAATTAACATTATGAAGACCATATGTAAATTTCACATAGATTCACATCTTCTAGCTCCTAAAAAATGATGTGAACATACACTTACATAAATTTGAATGTATGTGAACGCGCATTTATGTGATGTGTGTTTTCATGCACTTAGAGTATTCAGATTTGCGTGAAACTTAC
Source organism: Centrapalus pauciflorus (assembly GCA_020465985.1). NCBI lineage: Eukaryota > Viridiplantae > Streptophyta > Magnoliopsida > Asterales > Asteraceae > Centrapalus > Centrapalus pauciflorus. The sequence goes on from JAANYP010004661.1 coordinate 258,563, forward strand.
ATATGATCTGTGTAACGTTAATTAGAACATGTTCATGAAAAAAGTTTAAAAAAATTACTTTTAAGGGTGGTACCTTCTTGTGCGTTGCATAATGAGTGGTACTCACTTGAACCTAAATATCTCTCTCTATATATATAAAGTAAACAAAACGTAAGGACTTGTCTATCTATCATGCGTATTTTGTTGCTTCAATTCTGTACACAGAAAACTCATGAAAACTCAATGGTTGTTTTAACTTGTACGTGTTTGGTATTCAAAAAAAATTGTTATATATAAATGTATGCAGTTTATACTTGCAAAACGTATTTGTTGATATTAAACTTGGATCGAGTCATGAAGAACCTGTGTGTGCTCTTACTTCTCACTTGTATTGCTTTAGGTAATATACTTGCATTTAGTATTTAAATTGTATAGTTATTACTTATTAGTCAAAAAATTGAAATGATATGTTATTTATTTTTTTTGAGCTTTAATGTTGCATGTGTAATTTACATTATTATTATTATTATCATAATATATATATATATATATATATATATATATATATATATATATATATATATATATATATATATATATTAATCAGGTTCATCAGCGTACCTATGAGATTACAGCGTAGCCAGCGTACACAAATGTGAATGATCATTCACATATATTTTTTATGAATAGACATGTATATGACAACATTATAAGACTTTTTTCAAAATGAGCAACATCATCTTGTGAATGGTGAAAAAAGATCATGTCAATGGTCATTCACACCATTCATATGATGTGAAATGACCATTCACATAAATATGCATTGAGCATTCACATAATTTTTAAGAACACCATAAGTGTGAATCTATGTGAAATTCATATATCATGCGTATAGCATTAAATCAAACATGATTATGTGGAAAAAAAAAGTTTTTTAAGGTTGATACATTCGGGTGCACTTGATTTCGAGAGGTATTTATTTGTTTCTGACTATATATATATATATATATATATATATATATATATATATATATATATATATATATATATATATATATATATATATATATATATATATATATATATATATATATATATATAGATTGAGGTTCTATGGGGCACCATATGCATTGGGAACCAAATGGGAACCAAAAATGCATTGCTTGTTTACAAATGGTGCATTAAGGGCATTTTGGGAATGCTTAAGAATATATTGTTAAATTATAAGATTTAATTTAATATTTATCATTTATTTTGGAAACTAAATAAAATGATCAACCACCTTCCCATAAATCCATCCCCTTTTCTCTCCCTTTCTCTTTCATGGCTAGCCTCTCTCCATCTCTCTTTCTCTCAACAACCACTACTACTACCGCGAGACCCAGCACCACCATCGCTGTCCACCGTCGGTATGCAACTCTGCACCATACCTGTGCATCGATGTTGACGAGAATTTGCTTGCCTATGTTGATCATGGTTTTTGAGTATCAGTTTTTTCACAAACAGTTCATTCTACGATTCTGTATCATGCTTATGGCTAGTCAAAAAATTCTAAGATTCTTTATTAATGTTAGTGGTTATTGCTTCCAAGAAATAGTTGGAGCATATGGTATTGGTTGTTTCAAACATGATGCACAACAGCAATGCATCACGACAATGATGAACACATTGAAGACGTTGATGAACACGTTTAAATTTCCGAGATGCATCACGAAATTAGCACGTTTAAATGTCGAAATGCATCACGATTTTGGTGATGCATAATGATGGAACAAAGACGAGGATGAATAAAATGCATCACGATTTTGGTGATGCATAATGATGGAACAAAGACGAGGATGAATATGGTCGAAATGCATCATGTTTGAAATTGAATTGGATGAAGATGCATCGTGTTTGAAGACGAATCCAATAAATTGGATGAAGATGCATCATGTTTGTTTAGATTCGGATAAAATATTTTCTGAATTCAAGCATCTTCCGATTTTGCCCTTCCGCGAGCGAGAAGTTACGCACCCGTGCACCCATTTTCAAGTTAATTACCCTTTTGCCACTACAATCTGAACCATTAAAATTCAAGATCTAACGGTGCATACAGGTTCCCAAAGTGTACAATGCATACAGGTGCCCCATAGAACCTGACCCTATATATATATATATATATATATATATATATATATATATATATATATATATATATAAAACATGGTTCGTGTGAGTACCTGAAAAATGCAGAGTACCGTGAGTACCTGTGAATACACGGATTTCGGATGTGAACTTGCTTCGAAAAAAATTTTTGAAATTTTTTTTCATATTCATTTGAATACAAATAAAATAAGGCTATTCGTAAAAAATTATATACATTCACACTTTCTAGCATCTTAAAAGTCATGTGAACGTGAAAAATTTCATGTGAACATGCTTAATTGTGAATACACGTTCACAACAGTATAGTTCATATGAACACACATGTTTCACATAGTTCTAGTGTGTGTTTATGTATTATTTTTTGCAAACAGTCTTGTGTTATTAATTTAAAAATGATTATGAAATTTTTTTTTAAAAAATGATTTTATGCGTGGTACCTCCGGTACTCCGCAAAACTAGTGGTACTCATTTGAACCCAAATCTATATATATATATATTCAAGATCAATGGAGTATTATGTTAGATTGGGTACCGGGGTATCGTTTACAGTCAATCATTTATCATTGAAATTATTAATTAATATATAAAATTCTGTTGAAAATTGAACCCACGTCATTTAATGTGAGGGGTAAAATGGGTATGAAAAATTTTTAAAATGAGATCCAAATATTCTCTAAATCCCAAGAATTTCACATTTGCAGTTAATAGTTCTGTTGCCTATTTTAGCGATAATCCTCCATTGAAATTGATTTCTTGTTATCGTCCGCTTCAAAGTCGAGTTTTACCATTAATGTCTTCGTATACTGCACAGTTCAAATTCTTCAATATGGTTTTAAATGCACATGTTCAATACTGCACATGTTCAATACTACACATGTTCAATATTGCACACGTAATATTGCAAATATTGAATACTACACATGTTTAATGTGTTTTATCCCTATATATTTCCTTGATGCACATGTTCAAATTCTTCAATATAATTTTAAATGCAATCATCACCCTTATTGAACATGTTCAATAAGTTCTTTATAATAGGTAAGAGTATCAAATTCCTACAATTAAGGGATTTCCTAAATCACTAAATATCATCTATTAATTAAAAATAAAACATAATTGACTATATTACCATTCTGTACTTTTAACCAAACATTGATAGAGACTCCGGTTTCCCAGTCTAATATGGTACCCCATTGATCCCGACCCTATATATATATATATATATATATATATATATATATATATATATATATATATATATATATATATATATATATATAGGATTGGGTTCACATGAGAAGCCCTCATTACCGTGAGACGTGAGAACCATTCTAAAATTTGTGCATCCACCGTATAAAATTGTGCATTTGATACTAAAATTAAATGTTTTCGATATATTATGCACTTCATGTAAAAATTTACGCATCTCATGCTATAATTTATCCATTTTATGTACGAATTGTGCATTTAAGAAAATTTGTGCATTTTATGTTCAAATTTGTGCATTTAGTTTATAATTTAATGAATATATAATTTTTGAATGTAATTTTAGTGTTAGATTATATTATTTATTAATATTTAAGACTAATAATGGTTGTAAGTAAGAGGGTGTTTGTTTTGCGTTTATGAACGTGATTATTAGCTTATTACGTTATAGTAACGCAAATAATTGGTTTAAAGTGTTTGGATTGCATACGATAATAAGTTATTATTTGCGTTTAACGTTAGTCCTACCGCACTTATTCATAAGTTAAAAATTGTAGCTTATTTACTTAATAAGTGATTATTTGATCATTTTACAAGTAAAAACGCAAATCCAAACACTTTAAAAACTGATTATTTGATAATTACGATAGCAAACAGCAGATGCTAAACCAAAGACTAAATTTCCAACAACACTTTTTGTTACAGTTATTAGCTGATTATTAGTTTCCAAAACGCTACAACATTTTTTCAAACGCAAATCCAAACACCCTTTAAAACTTTTAATTTTTAAATTTGTGCATTTGATGTACAAATTTGTGCATTTTGAAGTAGTTTCTTATGGTAGCGAGAGTTCTTACTGAAACTCAACCCTATATATATTGATTGTGTGTATGTATGTATACTTAAAATTTAATCGTTATACATCATAAGAAGATATCTTGAATGTATGTTGTTTACTTATTTTTCGATTAATATAAAAAAAATTATATTGTTTTCATAACTTTATTAGTTTGGTCTATTAACGTTTTTCTTATCATTTTAGTCTTTACATTATATTTATATTATTGATACTGTAAAATTTGTAATGAACGATCTTTTGTTCAGTTTTGAAAAATATTTCATATTTTAGTTTAATTTTTATGTTAAAAAGTTATCATGTTTTTTTAGAATTTTAAAAGTTTGGTTTTTTATATACTTTTTAAAAATCAAAATGCTTACCATATTTAGCAGAACATGATATAACCGTTTGTTTAATAGTGAGAATTTTATAAGGAATTCCGTATGAAAATTACCAAACTTATAAAAACATTGAAAACATGTAGTATTTTTCAACGTAAACATTAAACTAAAATATGATACCATTGTTTTTAACATGAACAACATTTTATCGGTGAAAAAGTTCAGTTTCAATAGAAAGAAAAATATAACGACTAAAATGATTACACACACAGATATATATATATATATATATATATATATATATATATATATATATATATATATATATATATATATATATATATATATATATATATATATATAATATGGTTCGAGAGAGTACCACCTATTATCCAGCGCACCAGAAGGTACCACTTTTAAAAAAAATATTTAAAATTCTTTTTCATAAACATGTTCTTGATTAACATTATGAAGATCATATGTAAATTTCACATACATTCACATCTCCTAGCTCCTAAAAAATGATGTGAACACACACTTATGTAATTTTGATTATATGTGAACACTCATTTATGTGATGCGTGCTTTTATGCACTTAGAGTGTTCGGATTTACGTGAAATTCAAATATTATCTGTGTAATGTTAATTAGAACATTTAATGAAAAAAATTTTAAAAAATAATTTTAAGAGTGGTACCTTCTGGTGCGCTGCATAATTGGTAGTACTCACTTGAACATATATATATATATATATATATATATATATATATATATATATATATATATATATAGATTGAGGTTCTATAGGGCACCATATGCATCGGGAACCAAATGGGAACCAAAAATGCATTGCTTGTTTACAAAGGGTGCATTAAGGGCATTTTGGGAATGTTAAATAATATATTGCTAAATTATAATATTTAATATAATATTTATCATTTATTTAGGAAACACGTTTATATGTCGAAATGCATCACGATTTTGGTGATGCATAATGATGGAACAAAGACGAGGATGAATATGAACGAAATGTATCACGATTTTGGTCATCGATGCATAATGATGGAACAAAGACGGGGATGAATATGGTCGAAATGCATCATGTTTGAAATTGAATTGGATGAAGATGCATCGTGTATGAAGATGAATCCAATAAATTGGATGAAGATGCATCATGTTTGTTTAGATTCGGATAGAATATTTTCTGAATTCAAGCATCTTCCGATTTTTCCCTTCCGCGCGTGAGAAGTTATGCACCCGTGCATCCATTTTCAAATTAATTATTCTTTTGCCACTACAATCTGAACCATTAAAATTCAAGATCTAACGGTGCATACAGGTTCCCAAAGTGCACAATGCATACAGGTGCCCCATAGAACCTGACTCTCTCTCTCTCTCTCTCTATATATATATATATATATATATATATATATATATATATATATATATATATATATATATATATATATATATATATATATATATATATATATGAGTAAATTACAAAAATGGTCTCTGTGGTTTGCATAAAACTTTGGATTTAGTCCTTGTGGTTTCAATTTTACATAAACGGTCATTATCTGCATTGTTTACTTGCATAAATGATCCCTCTGATTAATTTATTTTCCTAAATGACAATTATACCCTTTTCTTTAATATCAATTTTGGTCCCTTTCTTTTCATGACTTTTGTTATTTTTAAATTTTAAATCTTAAATTAATAAATGATGATTCAATTTTATTATTATTATTATTATTATTATTATTATTATTATTATTTAATATGTATTTATTTTTTTATTAAAGTTATATTTTTACCTATTTATTTAATTTTTTTAAGTCTCTTTTAAGCATTTAATTTATTTATTAAATTTTTATTTGTATTAGATGTCATTATTACAATACTTATACATTTTTTATATTTTGTATGTTTCCCTCTATTTATTTCATCACGTTAACTATACCTTTTTAGTTTTTATTTTAAAATAAAAATAGGATTTAATTCATTTGGATTTAGATATATGTTCCATTATTATTTTGATTTAAGTTAATATTCTATTTGTTTTTATTTAAATATTTTGTTACATTAAAACATTTAAGTCAAAACAAATAAAAATGTTAGGTTTATATAGTTTTCTTGTAATTTATAATTAAACCAAAACATATTAATATAACAAAATACTTATGTCATAACATATGAAATGTTATGTTTATATATTTTACTTGAAAAGTATAACCTACTTAAAACGTATTATTAAACTAACAAAAAATTTAAATATTTTATTATACTAATATGTTACGGATAAGTTTTTATTTATATATACGTTTCATTTATTATTTTAAAATATGATTATATTGTGTTACATTGATACGAATCGAATTAATTATAATTAATCAAGAAAAAAATATAAACTTAGCAATTGCTTTATTTTGATATTAAATTTTTTTGTTAAGTTAATACGTTTTAAGTTGGGCTATAAATTTCAAGTAAAATATACAAGCATAATATTTTATTCATTATGACATAAATAGTTAAGATATTTTGGTTTAATTATAATTTACAATAAACCTAACATTTTTATTTGTTTTGACTTAAATGTTTTAATGTAACAAAATATTTAAATTAAAACATATAGAATATTAAATTTAAACCGAAATAATAATGTAACATATATTTAAATACAAACGATTTAAATCCTAAGTTTATATATTTTTTTAAAAGGTATATTGAAATCAAAATATATTAACGCAATGAAATAATTAGATGGAAGCATACAAAATATAAAAAACATATAAATATTATAATAATGTAATCTAATATAAATAAATTTGTAATTAATAAATTAAATACATAATAGAAACGTAAAATAAATTAATTAAGTAGGTAAAAGTGTAACTTTAATAATAAAAAATATATCTTAAATAATAAATAACAATAAAATAATTAAATCATCATTTATTAAATTAAGATTTAAAATCTAAAATCTAAAACAGAAAACAAAGCTAGTGAAATGAAATGGACCAAAGTTGTTATTAATTAAAAGGGTATAATTGTCATTTAGGAAAATAAATGAGGCAGAGGGACCATTTCTTCAAGTAAACAATGCAAATAAGGACCGTTTATGCAAAATTGAAACCATAGGGACTGAATCCAAAGTTTTATGCAAACCACAGGGACTATTTTTGTAATTTACACTATATATATATATATATATATATATATATATATATATATATATATATATAGGGAGAGGTTCTTTTAAGAACCTTAAAGATGGTGAGAACCTAGGAACCTTTTAGAGCCCTTGGATCAAAAGAGTATTTTTGGAATAAAAGATATTATCTTTCTCTCTCCACCTTTTTCATTATATGCATCTCTTTTTCACTTTCTCTCTCTTACTTTTTTTTTCATTTTCATTTTCTATTTCTTACATTAGAATTGATTTTAATATAAAAAAAACGTTTTTTATAAAAAATAAACTTTTTTCTATATAAAAATTTATTTAATAGCTAAAAAATTAATGTATTCTATATAGAAATATTATATCTCTATATAGAATGTTATATAATTCTATATTTATGTAGATTAACATTACTATTCATAATCTATGTAGAATGTTATGTTTCTTATATATTTCATATATTTTATGTTTATTATACAAATCTATATCTTTTTTGTAGATTACCATTACTATTCATTGTGTTTTGGTATATTTTATATCAGTTGCATACTTGATACCAAGTATTCGATAAAATATCTAAATGAAATCTTATTTTTGTTGTTTCAATGTGTTTTTGGTATATTTTATCATTTAATCTACGTAGAATATATGATACTTGACATTCTACACGACATTCTACATAGATTGCATGACATTCTACGTAGATTGCATGTTATTCTACGTAAATTGAATGTCATTCTACGTAGATAGATTGTCATTTTACGTAGATTGCATGACATTCTACGTAGATTGTACATAGAATATATTCGTCGATACTCTACGTAGATTGCATGTCATTCTACCTAGATTGCATGTCATTCTACGTAGATTGAATGTCATTCTACGTAGATTGCATGTTATTCTACGTAGATCTATAGTTTTATTCTATGTATTTTTGGTTTATTTTATATCAGTTGCATACCAAGTGTTTGATAAAATGTCTAAATAAAATCTTTTTTTTTTGTTTCAATGTGTTTTTGATATATTTTATCATGTAATCTATGTAGAATATATGATATTTGACATTTTACACGACATTCTACATAGATTGCATAACATTCTACGCAGATTGCATGACATTCTACGTAGATTGAATGTTATTCTACGTAGATTGAATGTCATTCTACGTAGATTGCATGCCATTCTACATAGATTGCATGTCATTCTACCTATATTGTACATAAAACATGTTTGTCGATACTCTACATAGAATATGATAAATTCATTTTAAATGGTTTATAATGAAGATTATTTGTAAAATGTTAGATATATATGAATGTAATAGTTATTAGATGTTTTACATGATAATCTACGTAGATTACATGATAATCTACATAAAATATATGATACAAGACTACTTGTAAAAAATCACACATAATCTATGTAGAATGTTATGTTTCTTATATATTTCATATATTTTTTGTTTCTTATACATTTCTATATCTTTTTATGTAAATGTACATTAACATTCAATGTGTTTTTGATATATTTTATCATGTAATCTATGTATAATATATGATGCATGACATTCTACATGACATTCTACGTAGATTGAATGACATTCTACGTAGATTGCATGACATTCTACGTAGATTGCATGTCATTCTACGTAGATTGAATGACATTCTACGTAGATTGAATGTCATTCTACGTAGATTGAATGTTATTTTACGTAGATTGTACATAGAATATGTTCGTCGATACTATATGTAGATTGCATGCCATTCTACGTAGATTGCATGTCATTCTACGTAGATGGAATGTCATTCTACGTAGATTGAATGTCATTCTACGTAGATTGCGTGACATTCTAGGTAGAGTATCGACGAACATATTCTATGTACAATCTACGTACATTGGACAGATTCATTTTCCATATTTTATAATTAAAATTATTTGTAAGATATTATATTTATAATGAATGTAATAGTTATTAGATGTTTTACATGATAATCTATGTTGATTACATGACAATTTACGTAGATTACATCATAATCTACATTAAATATAATACAATACTACTTGTAAAAAATAACACATAATCTATGTAAAATGTTATGTTTCTTATATATTTAATATATTTTTATGTTTCTTATACATTTCTATATCTTTTTATGTAGATTCACATTACTATTCAATGTGTTTTTGGTATATTTTATCATGTAATAATCTACGTAGAATATATGATAATTGACATTCTACACGACATTCTACGTAAATTGCATGTCATTCTACGTAGATTGCATGTCATTCTACGTATATTGCATACCATTCTACGTAGATTGC
>JAANYP010004661.1:272117-328397 GCA_020465985.1 Centrapalus pauciflorus
TAACTTTTTTAGTAACATGTCATTTATTTATAGACACCACCCAATTGTCCCGTATGATAGTCAATATTCTTATGATTACTAGATCGTAACCTATCTTAGTTCAGATCATTACTTAGTATCACTACATGTCAACACTTAATGTTTGAGACCAAGACCTCACGGACACTTGAATCTCAAACTACTGCTCTGATACCATAAGCTGTGACACCCTTGCCACATTAACCACCAATTACCATTCACCCAGGATTATTCACCACCAAACAGATATATAATGATCTGATAGCTTAATAATAGTGCGGAAGCAAAATACATAAATAAAAGTATTACAACAGAGTCTAACACCCTACGGTGCTACAAAGGTTACACGTCTAAGTCTACCAACTCAAATTAATACATTATCCCAAATTCATTACAACAAAATTTGCATAAACCAAATACCAAAGTAAACGGTAGAAATCTTCAAATACTTCAATAGATTTCCTAGCTAGATGGTCCAGCTGTAGACTTCCCTTTTCCTGTAAAAATTCAACAACTAAAAGGTAAGCGAATGCTTAGAGAATACCATATGATTTTACACATTCTACAAATCATTATGATGCCACCCAGGGTAACCGCGGTAACACATACCGTATACCCCACACGTACTCCAAGTACGCAAACCCGAGCCGCAGCTCCTTCGAGCTGACACTCGGCATAAGAATAACCCACCATCTGAGGCAGACATTACATCGGGGATGACCTACTGTCTATCCTGACCACAGAGGTGTCAAACTCTTGGTCATATAGCACAGTAACATCAGAGTACAGATGCGACCACGCAGGTCCATCGAAAAGATGCACAACAAATGAACGGACATGCAACAAATATGAATGTGCATCAATATAAACGCATGTTAGTAGAATGCCAAACGAACATGAAACAACATGCCTCAGCAGGAAATGCAAACATAATGCAGATGCAGCAATGTTAAAATCAAAGGTACTCACTGTGGGTGCGTTATTAATCTTTTAGCAATATTATTTCTCCTCGGAGTTTCAACCGGATCAACCAAGTACCCCACTGTGGGTTAAACAACACCACAAGGGACCTGTAAGTCATTTGTAATAACACATTGTGTTAATATCTTGTTTAATTCCATAAAACTTAATTTTTATAAGTTTTTACCATTTTTGATCCCAATTTCGGATCCATGTCCGAATTCGGACCCCCAGTTCGGTTCTCATATGAACCCTAATTCGGTTCCAATATAAGCCCTATTTCGGACCACATGCTAGTTCGGACCATATCCGAATTCGGTCTCCAACCGAATTCGGACCCTCATCCGAATTATCAATACTTGGAAAATTATTTTGCTAATCTGAAATCTGGGCTCATCCGAATTCGGACCAGATCCGAGTTCATCTCGGATCCGAATTCGCACCCCTTCGAACTTGTGCAGTTTTATAACATTTTCCAGATTTTAATTCCATCATTTTTGGTACTTTTTCGATACATGAAATAATTTATACCAACTTAAATACACTTAATTTCAAGCATTTTAACACTAACATAACATGCTTTCATACCAAATTCAACCCTTTTTGGACCCTTTTTATCATCCATCGAACACACACACTAAAACACACACAAAATCCTCAAATCCATTCTTTTAGTTCGAATCAGGAGCTGAAATTTAATATGTAGCATCATAAACACTAGATTTAAACTAATCCACAATAACATCATACATGCATCCATGTTTGCAACACCAATCTAAGTTTCGGTTCTTATAAAAACCGACCCAAAAACACTTAAATTCGAAGAGTTCAAGTAATATTTACCTTAAATCGTCAATTGCAGATGTTTTAGTTCCTCGAAAGCAAGCTAAATCCAAATTTTCAGCTTCAAAATCCAAGTTTTTATGATCTTGATTTTTAGAGAGAAAGTGAGCCGAGAGAGAGAGAGAGTTCTAGAGAGAGAGAGAGTTTGATGAAAATGAAAGACAAAATTGGTCTTTCATCCTTTTTATTCCAAATTTCCAACTTTGGCACCTTTAGTCCCTCAACTTAACCGGTTCCATTAAATACTGATTTTATAAAATAAAAGAATTCTATCTTTTATTTATTATCCTTAAATTTTTAGTAATTATTTTCACTTAATAATTAAAATTTCTAAATTTTCCATAATCTGAAACCAACTTTCATGATTCAACTTAAATTACATTAATTTAAACTTAATAAACTTCAATTATAATAATTTAAAATCCGAGGATGTTACAACAACCTATCATTAGTTGAGCCAAAGATGATGTCATCAACATAGATTTGGACAAGAAGAATCTCAGCTTTGATGGATTTAGTGAAAAGTGTTTTGTCCAGAGTGCCTCTCTTGAATCCATTCTGTAGAAGATATGATGACAGTGTGTCATACCATGCTCTGGGGGCTTGGTGAAGACCATAGAGAGCTTTGTCTAGCTTGTACACCTTGTCTGGATACTTGTAGTCTTCAAAACCAGGAGGTGACACACATACACTTCCTCTTTCAATTGTCCCATACAAAGAAAGCAGACTTAACATCCATTTTGATAACAACTTTAAAGCCTTTGAAACTTGCATATTGCTAGAAAACAGTCTGATGGCTTGCAATTCTTGCTACTGAGCAAAGGAACATCATATAATCTATCCTTCTTCTTGAGTGTACCCTGTGCTACTAGTCTGCTTGTCTTGATGACTATTCCTCTCTCATCCTTCTTGTTTCTGTTCACCCATCTTTTACCTATTTGTCTCTTACCTTAGGAAGATCTCACCAGAGTCCATTTACATTTCTGAATTTTGAACTGTAAAAGCTCTTCTCGCATAGCTTCAATCCAGGATGATCGTATTAATGCTTCTGATGCCTTTTTAGTTCCAATGAACATGAAACAGGCATGTTTCAAAAGCAGCTAGACTGAATTCAGGAACTGCTAGTTCAGCAGCAGCAGTCTCATTTGAACCATTTTCCTTGTTTGAACAGGAGTGCTTGGATCACCCAGTATTTGATTGAGAGGGTGATACTTGTGAACTCTTAGTGTGGGCTCTCTCTCTGTTTGAAAAGAAGTTCCAAGGTTTGTATCATCTCCATCAGAACCAGTGAGTGGTTCAGTTTCTGAAACAGCTTGACTTGAATCTGGGACTGTTTCCTGTTGTGTTGGAGCTGTTCTTTCAGAACTTTGGAGTGGCACTTCAGTGTCTGGATTTGTATCATTCAGGACCCCTGGAGGATCACAAGACAGAAGTGGTAGAGTGGTGAAATCATCCCAACTTGTTGAATCTGCAGCAGTCTGAGACTTTGTGCCAACAGCATGAGAAATTGTATTGGCAGCATGAGAATTCGTGTTAGCAGGCTTCAACCCTGTATGCATCAGCTTCTGCAGTATACTCAACAAAGCTCAGAGAATTTGTTAGTGAATCTAAATCAAACAACCAATCAGGACCAGTGCCTTTGATATTAGCAGTATTTTCATTAAATTCAACATTGGCACTTTCTTCAATTGTTTTAGACACACTGTTGTATACTCTATAGGCTTTGCTTTGAGTTGAGTATCCTACAAAGAATCCTTCTTCAGCTTTACTCTCAAACTTCCCTAAGTGAGTCTTGGTGTGAAGAATAGTACATGGGCATCCAAAAGACTTGAAGAAAGCTATTTGGGGACTTCTGTTATGGAATAACTCATAGGGAGTTTTTCCTTGAGATTGGACAACTTGAACCCTATTTAGAACATAACAGGCTGTATTAACAGCTTCTGCCCAGAAAGTCATTGGCAGATTTGAAATCAGCTAGCATTGTTCTAGCAGCCTCAATTAATGTTCTATTCTTTCTTTCAGCTACACCATTTTGCTGTGGTGTTCTTGGTGCACTATATTGTCTAGCAATGCCTTTGGACTCACAAAAACTGTTTAGAATGTGATTTTTAAATTCAGTTCCATTGTCTGATCTTATCACCTTAACTTTGGAATTGGATTGGTTTTCTATCTTAAGGATAAAAGACTTAACTAGCTCAGCAGTTTCATCTTTGGACCTAAGAAAGTATACCCAAGTAATCTGGTGAAATCATCAACAATGACTAAACAGTATGCCCTTTTATTCAAACTCAAAACAGATGTTGGACCAAATAGATCCATATGTAGCAACTGAAGAACAGATGAAATTGAATTTACTTCTTTGGTCTTATGAGAAGTTTTGTGTTGCTTACCTTTAAGACATTCTACACAATGATCATCACAAATGAACTCCTTTTGTGGTAATCCTCTTACCAGATTCTTTTTAACTAAAGCATTCATGGACTTGAAGTTCATGTGACACATCCTTCTATGCCAAAGAGCAGACTCATTTGATGATGCTTTGGATATTAAACAGCTTAAAGTATTTGATTTAGTCAAGAGAGCTGTGTCCAGGCAGTAAACATTGTCCCTTCTTGGTGTTCTAAGTAAAACAAGATTTTCAGGAATTTTGAAATCCTTTGAAAGAACAATGCACTCAGAATCTGTGAACAGAACAATGTTTTGTTTGTCACAGATTTGAGAGACACTCAATAAATTGTACTTAAGCTGTTCAACATACAGAACATCATTGAATGTCATGTTGCCTGCATTAACAGTACCTTTACCTGTAACCTTACCTCCTTTTGAGTTGCCTCCAAATGCAACAAAACCTCCATCAAAACCTTTGAAATTTGACAAGCATTCAGAATTGCCTGTCATGTGCCTAGAGCATCCACTGTCCAGATGCCATCTTGTTCTTTGAAGAGACCTGTGGTTGCCCTGCACAAATAACAGCTTAGTTAGTAGTGGAGTAAACCCAAACCAAATTGGTTTTGGGTTGGCCTTGTACATTGACATAACTAAAAACTGTTTTTGACTTCTTATATTTGGTGAGATCTACTGATGGAGTCTTTGGAGAGTATTTAGTGATAATATGAGGTATCCAACTATTTTGATCATCTTTTCTTCTGACAGTCTCAGATGATTCACTAGCAGCTCCAGTTTGATGCCCAGCAGCTTGAGCTGTGTTTGTAGTGCTAACAGTTTCAGTTTTTGCACTAACAGCATCAGATTTTGACTTAGCAGTCTGATCTTTTGCATTAGCAGTTTGAGCAACAGATTTGTCCTTGACACAACATATTTGTTTAAAACTTGATTTAGGCTTTGCCAAAACTTGTTTTTGATGTGTGGACTGTTTTTTATTAACTTTTGAGAATCTGTGATCAACTGTTTTCTTTGGAGCTGCTGTGGAAGGTTTTACTTTTGAGTGCTTTGCCTGATTAGGATTTGATTTTGTGTGATGCACAGTCTGTTTTGCAACAGCTGGTTTGTAAAAACAATCCTTGGCTAAGTGATTCTTCCTTCCACAGTGAAAGCATCTTTTGACAGTTTGAATTGGAACACCAGACTTTTCTGTCAATTTCTGGTTCTTGTTTCTCTGGTTTCCTCTTACCTGGTATTGTTTAGGAAACTTTTGAACACCATGCTTTTGGCATGTGCAGATAGAAACAGTTTTACCTCTTTTAGTTCCTTTGGATGAAGATGCAGTGTTACAGTTAGAATGTACAGAAACTTGTGGAGTAGCATTGCATACACTCATCTTCTCTTTCCCTTTCTTACTGGGAACTTGGACTTCTATGGGTGCACTCTTTGTGTCACAGTCTCTATTTTGACTCTTATCTTCTTTTAATTCAGGACTGTTATCAAGAATAGGATCTACAATAGTCATAGACTCATCTAGTGGTTCATTGACAAGTCTATCAGCAACCTCACTCATTGGATGAATGTACTTGTTATTATATGGAGGTGGAGTAGCTCTGTATCCTATTCCTTCTTTGGGATTGACCTGAGATTTCACTCTATCTTTGAATTGAACTTCCATTAGGTGTTCTAGCTTTTGATTTGCTAACTTGAAGTTTCCTAGATCTATGTTAACAGATTCTAGTTTCTTATTAGCCTCTAACACCTTCTGTTCAGTCTCTTCTACCTTTTTATTCAGAGATTCTATTTTCTTATTGAGTTCCTTTTTCTCCCATTCATGATAGGTTCTATCATACCCCATTTGAATCTCATTATCCTTATAATCATTGATCTGTTTTTCCAGATCTTCTATGGCTTGCATATATTCATATCTCCTTTCTTCCATCTTAGCTAGAGTTTTGCACATGCTCTCATTATGATCTCTGTACTTTTTAACCATATTTTTGCATGATTGAGAGCAGAGTTTAGAATTTACCTCAGATGGTAGTTCAGTGGAGGAGACATTTGATGTTTCTGCCATAAGTGCTTGATTTTGAAATTCTTCCTCTGTCTGATCACTCCAGTCAAACACATTGTCTTCTTGAGAGACAAGTGCTGTTGATGAGGAAGCTTGGATGGGCTGTGAAGTCCTTGATGGCTGTTGACCTTGAGATCTACATTCTCTGGCAAAGTGACCAAGCTTATGGCATTTATAGCATTCCACTTTTGATTTATCAAAAGATGGTTTGCCTTCTGTCTTAGCTTGAAAGTTGGCCCTACCAGTTCTTTTCAGAAATCTTTTGGCTCTCATGGTCAGCATTGCATGTTGCCACTTTAAATCCATCTCTTCAAGATCATCTGGATGAATTTGTTCCAAGTCTTCAACATTTAGAGCAAATAATCCATCATTGGCAACAAAAGCCTCATAGTGAGTTTCAGCAGAATTGCCATCACCACCTGAAAAAGAATCACAGTTATTAGATTTTTCAGAAGACAGAAGAGCAGTATTGTGATTATAAGAAAAGGATTTCTTTTTAGCATCAATCTCAGTCTCAAACACTCTTAAACTGTTATACAGATCATCCAATTCTATCTCATCAAGAGTGTCTTTTGTTCTCCACTGTGCAGCATAGACTGTCCATTCTTCTCCAAGAGATCTGAGAAACTTTCTGTTGACTTCATCTTGATCCAGATTGACCTTTGCACTTTCCAGTTCACTTATCAGTTTGTTGAACCTGTCAAAGATTTGAGTGAGGTTTTCATTCTTGCCACCAGAAAAGTTTTCATACTGCTGTTTCAAGAGGTCCTTTTGATTTCTCTTGGTACTTGCATTACCAGCAAACCTCTTCTCTAAGGCATTCCAAAGAGAGTGAGCAGTATAAAATTTTTTGAACTGATGTTGATAAGCATTAGGAATGGCTATTTGTAATAATGTGAGTGCTTTCACTTCATTCATTCTAGCCTTCCTTTCAAGTTCAGTTTTTGGAGGAGTTTTGACTGGTTTTCCCTCAGCATCAAGTTCTGGATCAACTACAGGAGGAAATTCAACAGCTTCCCATATGGCATAATCAATGAATTGAATATGCTGTTGAATCCTGAGTTTCCACATCTCAAACTCAGTGGGCTTGAGCATAGGCACTTTGAGTCCTTGCCCAGATCCACTGCTGCTATTTTCAAATTCCATTGTAAAAGATTAAAAATTTGAAAGAAAGTTTTCGACTTTGAAAAACAAAGAACAACCTGTGGCTCTGATACCACTTGTCATGATCTAAAATATGAATAACCGAGATTAACTGATTTGAAATTTATCAGAGTATAAATCAATAATCTTGCTTTGAATCAAAGTTTAATTAAGAAGTTTGCGGAATAACACTTAATTATTTTAACAAAAACTTTCAGAACCAATGAAGCATAAAACATAAGAAGTAATCAAGACTGTTTGTATTGCTGAATTCAATAATTACAATCACCTCTAATCTGTTTTGATTAGACGAAGAACACAGACTGTTCTTAGGGTTTTACAACCTTAGAGGCTTATGAAAACTTAATCAACAAAGCAATTACAGACTCAAAATATGCAGAAAACTTCTATACAATAGAATGACCTATTCTCTGTATTTATATTGCTTTTTGGACTTGTTTCCTTGAAGGACTATGACTTCTCTGATAGTAGATATGCTGGAATCTTCGTGTAGATATCTTTCCTGAAAATCAGCACTTTCTGTTTATGAAACTGTTGAGCAGCTTGAATCTCTTGACAGCATGAACTGAGCAGCTTGAGTTGTTTTGCTCTGGCAGCTTGAACTTTTACACTGGCAGCTCGAGTTTCTTCAACTAGCAGCATGAACTTTGTATTTACATGAAAAATCTACTAACAGTCTGAGAAGTCTAACTAACAGTTTGAATGTACTTAAACTATTTCCCAACAATACCTAAAAGAACTGTTCAAATGTGGGTACCTAAAACAACATCAAATGTTAAGCAAAAAGTCATATCTGTTGAGAAAACAAATAATACTTTGCATGATTTACCTCAAACAAAAGTACCCAACTACAAGTGGGTACCTCATGTGCTATTTCGACTTATAGGTAAACCATGTTTGGTATCTTGACTCCGGATGTTCCAAGCATATGACCGGACAAAGAGAAATACTCACGAACTTTGTAGAAAAGTTCTGTGGGACGGTCAGATTTGGAAATGATCAGTTTTGTCCGATCAGAGGATACGGGAGTCTCACATATGACAAGATTACCATTCAAAAGGTTTTTCATGTTGATGGTCTTGGACATAATTTGTTTAGCATTGGACAGTTGTGTGATAAAGGATTAGAAGTCAATTTCAAAGCCAATCGGTGCAGCATCAGATCCGGGGAAGGTAAGGAAATACTGGCAGGAAACAGGAAAACCAATTTGTACTCCATTGACTTAGCATCTATTAATCTGAAGAAAGATGTATGCTTACTGTCAAAAGCTACATCTAAAACAGCATGGCTATGGCATCGTCGCCTTTCACATCTAAATTTCAATGAATTAACCAACCTAGCGAAAGGAGGGTTAGTTAAAGGGCTGCCAACTCTCAAATTCCAAAAAGAGCAGTTGTGTGCTGCATGTGAAAAAGGAAAGATGACGAGAGCTTCACGCAAATCCAAAACCGAACACTCATCCACGAGAGCACTGGAATTACTACATATGGATTTGTGTGGACCAATGCGAGTACAAAGCATTAATAAGAAACGATACGTATTGGTGATAGTTGATGACTATTCACGATACACATGGGTTTTCTTCCTGAGGTCCAAATCAGATGCAACCGAAATTATTATAGACTTCATCCGGAAAATACAGGTGAAGTTGCAACTCACAATTCAATCAATCCGCTCAGATAACGGAACAGAATTCAAGAACAAATCGCTTGAATCATTTTTGAGTTCTGTAGGAATTACACATCAGTTTTCAGCTGCTAGAACTCCACAACAATACGGTGTCGTTGAAAGAAGAAATCGGACACTAGTGGAATCAGCTAGGACGATGCTGGTGTATTCAAATTTACTGTTATTCTTATGGGCAGAAGCAGTTGCAACAGCTTGTTTCACACAGAATCGTTCAATCATAAATAAAAGATTCGGAAAGACTCCTTATGAATTAATAAATAAACGAATACCTAATATTAAATTTTTCCATGTCTTTGGTTGCAGATGCTTTATTCTAAACGACAAAGACAATCTTGGAAAGTTTAATCAAAAGGCAGATGAAGGTATATTCATCGGATATTCAAAGGAGTCGGTTACTTTCCGTGTGTACAACAAGAGAACCAAGACAGTCAACGAGAGCGTGAACGTCAAATTTGATGAAGGAGTGGTAATGGCTTCTGAACACACCAGTTCAGGACCCGAACCTAACACGCAAACTTCAATAGAGTCATCTGAACAGAATGCTGAAAATTCAGAATTACATAAGTTGTTTGAGAATTTTTATGAAGACTATTTTGAGAAGCCCAAAACTAATGTTCTAAATCTGGTGCCTGACAGGATTACTGAAGATCCCGTCGTAGTCTCTGATCTTTCTCATCAACAAGTTTCAGAAGAAACTGGAGAAGACTTTACAACAAATGTGCATTTGTCAACTGAAAGTGCACAACCCATTGAACCTCCAAATTCTTCTGAAACCCCCTTAACTTCTGAACATTCAGAAGCTCCTAACTCAGATATC
Source organism: Centrapalus pauciflorus (assembly GCA_020465985.1). Classification (NCBI taxonomy): domain Eukaryota; kingdom Viridiplantae; phylum Streptophyta; class Magnoliopsida; order Asterales; family Asteraceae; genus Centrapalus; species Centrapalus pauciflorus. The sequence goes on from JAANYP010004661.1 coordinate 282,065, forward strand.
CCAGCTACTACATCTAAAGTAACCCCCCGACCAACATATCTAGATCGTAATCCCAATCAAGACCACATAGAACCATTTCCACATACTTTTAAGTGGACGAGAAATCACCCAATAGAAAACATTATTGGTGATCCATCCGCTTCAGTCCAAACCAGAAGAGCCACCATAAACGAGTGTCTATTTTCAAAATTTCTAAGTAAAATAGAGCCCAAGAATGTGAAAGAAACACTTCTGGACGCTGATTGAATTGTGGCGATGCAAGAAGAACTGAATCAGTTCGAGCGGTTAAAGGTCTGGAGACTTGTTGAGCACCCTAAAGACAAACCCATCATAGGCACGAAGTGGATTTTTAAATGCAAGAAGGACGAACATGGAGTAATCATTCGAAATAAAGCTCGCCTCGTTGCCAAAGGATACAGCCAACAAGAAGGGATTGACTACGATGAAACGTTTGCACCAGTTGCACGAATCGAAGCGATTAGAATGTTTTTAGCTTTTGCCGCTCACAAAAACTTTACAGTTTATCAAATGGATATTGAAACTGTGTTTTTAAACGGGGAACTAACCGATGAAGTATATACATATCAGCCCGAAGGTTTTACTGATCCTTTGAAACCTGATCATGATATATTTTAAATAAGTCACTGTATGGCCTTAAACAAGCACCGTGTGCTTGGTATGATGCACATTCAACATAATTGTTGAAATGTGGATTCAACAAAGGTGCAGTTGACACAACCTTGTTTATAAAACGTCAGGGGCCGGATATCATAGTTATACAAATATATGTTAAATGACATAATATTTGGGTCTATAAATCCGGAATTTGGTAAGAAATTCGCATTTTTAATGTCCCAAAAATTCGAAATGAGCATGATGGGAGAAATAAATTTTTTCTTAGGATTACAAGTTAAACAACTGGCTGATGGTATTTTTATCAATCAGTCAAAATATATACAAGACATGTTAAAGAAATTTAACATGGTTAACAGTACTCCTATGAAAACTCCCATGGCTCCGGATTCAAAGTCAAAACTCGATGAGGACATTTCGGGGAAACCTGTAGATGTGACTCACTATCGAGGTACAGTTGGGTCATTAATGTATTTAACAGCAAGTAGACCGGATATTATGTTTGCTACATGTATGTGTGCAAGATATCAGGCGAATCCTAAAGAATCACATTTAAGAGCTGGGAAAAGAATTTTAAGATATCTCAAGGGAACTCCAAACCTTGGTTTGTGGTATCCTAGAGAATCTTCATTTAATCTAACTGCTTTTTCTGACGCTGATCACGCAGGTGATAAGATGGACAGAAAAAGTACGTCTGGAGCAGTGCAGTTCTTAGGTGATAAACCTGTATGCTGGTCATCCAAGAAACAACATTGCGTCTCATTGTCTACAGCTGAAGCAGAATACGTTGCTGTATATTCTTGCTGTTCTCAGGTGTTGTGGATGAAAAGCCAACTGCGAGATTACGGGTTTACACCAAAGAAAATACCCATCTACTGTGATTCTCATAGCGCAATAGCTATTGCATCAAATCCGGTGCAATATTCAAAAACAAAACACATTGACATTCGGTACCATTTTATAAAGGATCATGTAGAAAATGGAAATATAGAATTATATTTTGTGCCTACTGAATATCAACTAGCTGATTTGTTTACCAAAGCGTTAGATGAAAAAAGGTTTAATTTTTTGGTATACAAATTAGGTATGTTGAATCATTAAGATTTAATAATTCAGTAGTTTCAATTTATAATTTTAAATTTACATTTTTTATTGATTTTAATCTGATGTTAAATTCTTGAATCTTAATAGTTTAATATTCTTTGGAATTTAACAAGATCTGAATTGTCATGTGCAGGGGGAGCAGAAAATGAATTTATCTGATTTTGAGTAAATCTGATAAAATTTATCTGTTATTTTGTAGGGGGAGCTCAGCTGAGAATTATATGCTACACATTTGAGGGGGAGCATTTTAATTTTTTTTTTATTTTTTTATTTTATTTTTTTATTTTTGTGTGTGTTAATTTTTGGTTATGTGTATTTTCAATTTTTGTTACTTTTGTTTAAATCTGTTTTCAATTTTTTTATCAGAATTTTTTTGTTTGTTTTGTTTTATTTTTGTTTGTTTTGTTTTGTTGTTTTTGTTTGTTTAGTTACAATTTTTGTTGAAAAGATAATTTGGGTTTAAATAATTGGGTTAATAAAAGTGTGTTGAAGTTGGGCCGATTTTTTTTTCCAAATATGGGCCGGATATTGGATCTTATAAATTTGAAATTCAAATTTCAAATTATTCTTATTCAGCAAACCAGTTTCATCTACTTCCCCAAGCTTCCTTCAACATTAAGCAAACTCAATAACCCATAATCGACTGAATCAAGATTTCTATTTCATCAAAATTGTGAGTAAATGTTTTTGTTGTTTCTACATATAGTATTTGTACGTAGCTTATTTCAAATTTGGGTTATACTTGTATCAGTGTTCGTAATTTTTTTTTTGTGTATTTTGGATGTTAATGGTGTTCATAATGTTTGTTCATAAAACTCAAATTAATTTTGTGGTCTGGTTCGGTTTGTCAAAGTGAACATGAATTTAAAATTTCATGGTTCAAATCAAACCACACAAACATAAATTTGGATTTCAATGTCAAAAAGCTTCGAGTTAAAGGCTTTTCTGAAATTTGCATTTTTAACAACTTAAATGTTGTTTTTAATCAAAGTTCAGTAAAACAAAAGTGTTTAAAATTCATTTTTGAAAGGGATACAAGTTTTAAATCACTGAAAAACTACCTGGAATTAATTTTTGAATATTCAGTGTATAGAAGACTTGGAAATAAATACATAAGGAATTTCTCGATTAAAAGCTTCAATCGAGAAACTTCTAGTTTCATTCGAGTTGACTACAATGATACTCGAGAAAGACCAAGAGTCATTCGAGTTGACAGAAGTGTTATTCGAGAAACTACAAGTGTGATTCGAGTTGTTTAGGTTAACACTTAGAATATTTCAGAACAAGTCTTGATAGACTTATGGTTCATTCGAGTTGGCCTCATGCTATATTCGAGGAAATTCTTTATTCATTCGAGTTGAACTAATTGAACAATAGAGAACAATTAAGACTTAATCGAGAATCCCTCATGTTCTATTCGAGTTCAATTCATGAGTCATTCGAGGTGTTTCAAGACTTATTCGAGAATTACCATGTTCTATTCGAGATACACTATCTTTCATTCGAGTTGGTATATAGAATAAGCCGAGTTGGTTCAAGTGTCATTTGAGAAGTTTTCATATATCATCCGAGATTTAACAAGAGTTATTCAAGATGGCTGTAGTTTCATTCAAGTTTAAATGACAATTTTTCCCAAGTGTTGGATTTTTTTATTTTTATTTTATTTTTTACTGTTTTAAGAAAAATGTCACATTTTTTCAAGAAATTGTTTTAAATTTGTGTTTTTCTAACATTGGTCTCTAAACGATTGACTCTGGAATCCTATCAATAATTTTTTTTATTGTCTGGAATCCTGATGCCTTAAACAGAAAATCACAAATTTTTATAATTTCTGACGAAATGTTATATTTTTTACCATTTCATTTGTTTACCTGTCTTGTCTAACATGATTCTTACTTGTTTACAGGTTTCAAATGGCATCTCCAGATCATTCCCAGAACTCCAATTCATCAGATTCCCATTCATCCTCCAATCATACACTTGTATCAACACCTGTTCGTTCAACCTCCGTTGCACGACCCTCACCTTCAACCATCATCCCAGATAACCAACTTGTCAAACCCAAACATTGCCTACCCTTCAAAGATAACAATCATCGTTTGGATGCAAAGGTTATCAAAGTTAGTCACCCTATCATCGTAGATATTCTCAAAGGCCATCCTTTGGGATATCTTCTTCAGTATAAACCTTCTATCCCACAAGTCTACCTACAACAATTTTGGCATGCAGTCAAATTTGTTCCTGCTGATGGAAACCACCACTTTAAAGTAACCATAGACCAATTTAAATCCAAAATTACTCTTTCCAGACTTCGTCACAACTTGTTTCTTCCAAGACGAATAGACACCGTTAACTTTCCTGAGTTAGCAGATTTTGAAGATTTTGTGTCTGATGAAGAACTGGTTCATGATTTGATATGCTTAGGGTACTCAAAGCCACTTCCAAAAAGCTCCAAATTTCATCGAAATGGATTAAATGGCGAATGGTACACATTATTTGGGATCATCAATAGGTGTATGACATCTAAGCATACAGGCATAGACAGATGTAGCATTCACTGTCTAAGGATCTTTCATGGAATTGCTTTCAATAAGCATTATGATTATGCTCAGTGTATCTGGGAGGATCTAAAGGAGATAGTACTGGAAAAAACAACAAATAGAGCAAGGAAGTTCGTTCCACTTCAGCGGTTTATACAGATTCTTATCCAAGGGATCTTAAGGGCAAATGAAAATATTCCTAAAAGATCTAACTCTAACCGTTGGCCAGACTATGTCATGATGAGTTTACATGAAGTGCCGGATTCTGTTAATGCGAATATCATGCCGATTCCAGAATCTTTGCTGAAGTATGCAGATCCTGAGAGTGAAAATGTGAAGTTATATAGGATAGATCATGCTCCAATGGAAACCTAAGAACCGGGTTCTCTTACCCAAGGAGTGATAGGACGAGAGGAACCTCAGCACGGGGCTGAAGTTCAGGGAAGCCTACAAGTGAGCGAGGGAGTTGAAGTTGTAAGGGGTGGTGAGGAAGAGGCTGAGAAATCTGATTCTGAGAGAACATTGTCAGATATTCAAGAAGGTGAAGATGAAGGACATGATGATGATGATGATGGTGATGATGGTGGTGATCACAATGAGGGAGGGATTGCATTGATGGATATAGTAAATATTGCACAGGAGAGTGTGAGGGATGCCTTAAGCCTAGAAAGCCGGGATTTACCCACATCTGCTGTTAGCTCTCCAATGGGAGTTAGCATTGAAGAGGTTAGTATCCCACTGACAAGTGCACACCCAACCATCCACTCAGTCTCCTCTCAACAGGAGACTGTTTCATTTGAGCACCGGGATGAACCACATATTCTATCCGAAAGTCATTTGGACTTGATGGATATTGAAATCAGTACACATCTGCCCGAGTGTACGACTTTTATTCATTCACTATGTATAGATCCTATACAGATTAGGACACTTGAGTCGACTTCATCAGTTGAAGTAAGTGTGGCTGAACTTCGTGTTCCCACCGGAACATCCTCAGATACGGAAGCATTTGTTGCTCCGTCGCATGAAGAGGGTGGAAGTCCAGTCAGAGCGACCACTTTGCCATCTCTGAGTACTGGCTACACAGACGTTCTTTTCACAAGTTCGACTGTTGTGACAACTGGAAGTCTAAGTGACCCAGTGGTGAATTTATCCTCGTTCGTTACTGAATCTTCATTGAATCAAGCTTTGAATGCTGCTATTGCAGGAGTGAACACTCATGTATCTGCTCAGTTTTCTGAAGTGATGGCTGATCGATGCATTTTACATTAAGGTTTTCATGCTCAATTCACATGTAAATGCATCTCTTTTATAGAATATATGCTACTTTCATAAGTATTTTGTTTGAATTAGGTAATGGAAGCAAATGGCTAAAATTGGTGTTGTTTGGAGTGAAAAGACTTGAGAAGGAGCAGCGGATCAATCTGCCAAAAGGCGATCAATCTGTCCGAGAACAGAAGGTTTTCAGAAGAATGTCAAAGCTTCAGCGGACTAATCCGCCCAAAGCCCCATCAGTCTGTCCGGACGGAATCTTTCAAAAAGAATGGATAGACATCAATATATTCCGTTGAGATTTGGAATTATCTATAAATAGGGATGCCATAGAACGTCCAAAACATATCGCATACACATCCAAAGCCCCTCTTTCACCTCTATCACCCGCCAGAACTCCGTTTAACACCGAATCAACGTCAAGATCAATTCCGCTTCAACCATTCGGCAATCCAACGCCTTGAAGATGTATTCACTAATCAAGATGCAATCTTTGAAGGCTATGGAGGGCTAATCTCATCACGGTTACTTCTGGGGATAATCCATAGTGAAGTTTTTATATTTTGTCAAGTAGTTTGGTTATATAACATTGATACATTCCATGTGGTTTTCATTAGCTAATCATATGATTGTGTTTTTGTGTTCATGCTTTTATTGTTGATTATCGCAAGACGAGTTATTGCAATCATATCGTTCGTGCCGAGTTCAAACTAGAATAGGAGTTAAGACGAGTGATGATGAAAACATAATCCGTGCCCAAGATATATTAATAATATTGCAAATAGGTCATGTCTATGTGATCTTGAGTATAACCTAATGAAAGATAGAATATAATTACTTTTCTATGTGATAAAACCCAGAAGTAATCCATCCATTCATATACTCACAACCTAAGTGTTTGGTGTTATTGTGTTCCAAAAGTCTTTCTAGTTATTGATTCTTGTTTAAGTTTGCACTGTGAAGACCTCCCCTTCCGGGTCAGTCCTCAGAGTCTAGGTCCCACAATAGATATACGATATCAACCATACTAAGATAGGGTAATTAAATTGCGGAATAATAAAATTACATGTACATACAAGATTAGGATTAAGTTTACATATTTCAAAATAAAGTTATAAAAGGGTAACATCTAATCTAATCATAATATCATACATTACATCAAATCTACCCAGAACCACCACAATTGTTGTCTTCCAATCAGTACCAGAAAGATTTGTTGAGTAGTGGTCTAGAAAATCTTCAAAACTTGAATCTTGAATGACCTAATTACTAGGTCCTGCAGGTGATTTTCCTTTGGCTTTTCCTGTAAAATATTAATGCAACATCTGTAAGCAACGCTTAGTGAGTTTATAGATTTTCAATATCAACATGCGTGTCAAGCGGAGTCATTAGTCTTAGCGTGATATGTCTTGGCTGCCGCTACAGCCCTCATGATTGAGATATAGAATCATAGAATCGGATGATGTTCAAGCCACACTCACGCTTAAATCGTGGGGATCAGCCACATACTGGGCTAGCTACCAGTAAGTCAATATGGCGGAACATCGGAGGTCATTACCAAGTTCATAAGAACTGGTGAAATAGCCGGGTCTAGAACAATAGACCATAAGGGCTAGTCAAGCTGAATCAATCTATCAAATGTCTGATCAATGATGTAAGCATATGTCTTAGAAGTCATGATAGCAATGAATCATAAAGCAAAGTCTGAAGCAATATTAAATGCATTATGAAAAGATAATCAAATAGCTATCATGATCCACTGGGCAACACCCATCCATGGTGTGCACATGTCTCATTCCAGCTGATAAAGTGAATATCAATAAATCTATCAGCAACAATATATCTCAACCGGATCTATGCATGTTCAATCTGAATATCTATAACTCACAGGTCTGGGTCTTGGTCAAACAGATATATGAATCTGCCACCTGAGTTATCTCAGGATTTTATCTTTGTCAATTCTGTTCTCTGTCAAATCAAGTCTTTGACCCGCTTTAAATCATTAAATCTTTAAATCAATGTTCGGATATTAACTGAACCTGTCCAGAATTATCATAGTAATATCATGTCAATTTCATATCATTATCATCATCTTTATCATAGAATTTCATCATCTTTTGTCTTTTAATCTTTATAAGCTTAAATTTCATCTGATTCTGATAACCTTATCAATCTTTCATTTGTTCATATTCTTTGTTTCATAATATCTTCAAAAGCTTTCTATATATATATATATCATATATATATATATGACTAAAACATATGCATATAAATTATTTATTTAATTGAAATGTCAAAATTCATAAAAATTGGGTTTCGGATCAGTCCGGATTGGTTCATCCGGATTCGGATTCATCCGAAATGGATCATCCGGATTCGGACCAAAAGATGATCCGAATTTGGACCAACCAATTTCATCGTCCGAATTAAGCATTAGACCGAATTTAGGATCATAAAATGGGTACCGAATTCGGATCTTTCATGATCCGAAATACTATATCCGAATTGAATATCATCCGAAATCATGGGGGTCCGAAAGTGATATCATCCGAACCAAATCATAGGTCCGAAATGGACAACATCCGAATTCGGTCCTACCCGAATTCGGATCCATACTTAGCATTTTTTTTTCCCAGAAATTGTTCTTCATGTTCATCATTTTGTTCATACGGGTTCTTATCAAATAATTCATGAAAATTCATTTTATCAACATGCAACTAATTATATAGTTATATTAACATTATTGGGTTAATTTTATACATTTTTCCCTATTAATAACATCATATTTTAATTAAGATTATCCAAAAATGATAACTTTTATCAAGAACACAAGTTTTTCATCAAAATTCCGATTTCTTTAATGTTTTGGATGATCTAAACTAAAATCTTTGTTTCTTTAACATTTATTAACTTAAATCCAACATAATCTACTACATTCTTGAACATGCAACCTAAAATCATCACAATTTAATTCTTTGGTTTCGGTTTTTAATAAAACCGAACCGAACTCTTGAATATTAAGGAGTTTAATCGATAATTACCTTGAATTGTTGCTAATTGATGATGTTTGATGATTTGTTGTAACTCCTTTGTCTTGATTCTTCAATTAAATCATCAATCTTTGAATTTTTTTGGAAATTTTGTTGAAAGATCCGAGAGATAGAGAGAGATTAGAGAGAGAGAGTGATTTAGATTAATGATCATAAATGATCAGTATATTTTGTTTTTATATATTTCATTTTATCACTTTGTGTATTTAACCCACTAAACTTTTGTATTTTACATCTCTTTTATTTTACTCAATTAAATCATAAATATAATTTAAAATTATATTTACTTAATAAATTTTCATTCTTAAATCATTATTTGCAAATACAAATAATATAGCAAGATTATATTATTATCTCAAAATTCATTATTACATAACTGATCAAAAGTTGGGTTGTTACAGAATGGGCTCCACCACGCACAAACTTCGTCCTCGAAGTTAGCTATGTTCGAACAGACTGGGATATGTAGCTTTCATAACATCTTTGGACTCCCAAGACTGATGCGAACCTTTGTGATGTTTCCACTGGACGAGCACCATCTGTATTTCTTTATTTCTAAGCTTCTTGGTCTTCGAGTCCAGATTACGTTCTGGCTCTTCAACCACTCAAAGCTTTTCATCAATTTGCAGGTTAACATGTGGTATCTGCACTTCTCTTTCGTCAGCTAAACTCTTTCTCAAATGACTAACATGAAATACAGGATGTATTCCAGCTAAGTCCGCTGGTAGATCAAGACGGTAAGACTGATTCCCAATCTTTTCAACGATCTTGAACGGACCAATAAATCTCGGAGCTAGCTTGTTTCTTTTAATGAACTGTACCACATTCTTCATTGGGGATACTTTTAACATCACCCAATCGTTAACTGCAAAACTGATGGATCTATGCCGATTGTCATAATATGACTTCTGCCTGCTTTGAGCTTCAAGAATATTCCTTCTAACAAGTTGAATCTTCTCGTGAGTCAACTGTAGAAGGGCAGGTCCTGCTATTGGCGATTCACCTGTTTCGCGCCAACAGGTAGGAGTTCTGCATTTTCTTCCATACAAAGCTTCAAAAGGAGCCATCTTGATTGTTGAATGATAACTGTTATTGTACGAGAATTCGACCAACGGCAAGTGGTCATCCCAGTTACCACCTAATTCAAGAATGCAGGCACGAAGCATATCTTCGAGAGTTAGAATAGTTCGCTCACTCTGGCCATCTGCATTTGGATGATAAGCAGTACTCATAGAAATCCGAGTACCCATCCCTTCTTGTAGTGCTTGCCAGAATCTGGATGTGAAGCGACTATCACGATCAGATACAATAGACTTTGGCACACCGTGACGAGAAATAATTTCTATGATGTACAATTGTGCCAATCTATCTAGGGAATAAGTTTCTTTTATTGGAATGAAATGTGCTGATTTTGTTAAACGATCAACGACTACCCAGATAGAGTCTTGTTGTCTTTTGGTCTTTGGCAGCTTCGTAATGAAGTCCATTGTTATATGCTCCCACTTCCATTCAGGAACTGGCAGTGGTTGCATATCCCCGAAGGGTTTCTGGTGTTTTGCCTTAACCATCTGACATACTTTGCAGCTTTCAACACATTTTCCGATGTCTTTCTTCATTCCTGACCACCAATAATCTGCCTTCAGATCAAAATACATCTTTGAGCTGCCAGGATGAATAGATAACTTGGACTGATGAGCTTCGGATAGAAGAGTGCTGCGGATTGAACCATACTTAGGAACCCAGATTCGGTTTCCCTTGAGACAGTGAAGTCCCAAATGGTTCAGAGTTAGAAATTGTAGTTGCCCTTTTAGATTTTCAGAATCTATGTTCTCTTCTTTCAGCGCTTCAGTTTGAGCAACTCGAATATCTTCAATAAGATCAGAAGAGAATATAACTGGAGTTAGGGCATAACAGCACTTTTCTGGATATACTTTTCTACTCAACGCATCCGCGACAACATTTGCTTTGCCGGGATGATATAAGATCTCGCAGTCATAATCCTTGATAAGCTCCAAGGATCGACGTTGTTTCATGTTCAGATCTTTTTGAGTGAAAAGGTATTTGAGACTCTTATGATCGGTGTAGAGCTGACACCGAGTCCCATATAGATAGTGACGCCAGATCTTCAGTGCAAAGGTAACAGCAGCCAACTCAAGATCATGAGTTGATGCACTTTTCTCATAGTCTTTTAATTGCCTTGAAGCATAGGCAATTACTTTTCCCCTTTGCATCAGAACACATCCTAAGCCAGTACCAGAGGCATCGCTATAGACAACGAAATCATCATTACCTTCTGGCAAGGCTAGGATCGGCGCTTGAATCAACTTTTGCTTCAGAATATCGAATGCCTCTTGCTGTTTATCTGTCCAAACGAAAGGAGTATTCTTTCGTGTTAGCATCGTTAGAGGTACAGCAATCTTCGAGAAATCCTTTATGAATCGCCGATAATAACCGGCCAATCCAAGGAAACTTCGGATTTCTGAGGCATTACGAGGCGTTTGCCATTTCTGAACGGCCTCGACTTTCGAAGGATCAACGGAAATCCCTTCGCCAGAAACAACATGGCCAAGGAACTGGATCTATAAAAATCAAAGTAGGAATTCAAGTTCTGATGTAAATCAAAGAATACTTAGGAAATAGCTCAAGACATATATAATAGAAATTATACCTGTCTGAGCCAGAATTCGCACTTAGAGAATTTTGCGTAGAGTCTTTCTTTTCTTAATAACTCTAGCAATTGCCGCAGATGGATAGAATGATCAGCCTCCGTTTTGGAGTAAATCAGAATATCGTCTATGAACACGATAACTGATTTATCCAACATTGGTCTGCACACACGATTCATGAGATCCATGAATGCCGCTGGTGCATTTGTTAAGCCGAACGGCATCACGAGAAATTCGTAATGACCGTATCTTGTACGGAAGGCTGTCTTCGGGATATCCTCATCTCTGACTTTTAATTGATGATACCCAGAACGAAGATCGATTTTTGAGAAGTAGCTGGCTCCCTGTAGCTGATCAAACAGGTCATCAATCCTGGGCAGAGGATATTTATTCTTTATGGTGACTTTGTTCAACTCGCGGTAATCGATGCACATACGGAAGGTTCCGTCTTTCTTTTTGACAAATAAGACTGGTGCACCCCACGGAGAAGAACTCGGTCGGATAAACCCCTTCTCTAACAGCTCTTGCAATTGTTTTGACATTTCCTGCATTTCTGCAGGTGCAAGTCTGTAAGGAGCTTTTGCAATAGGAGCCGCACCAGGAACCAAGTCAATACTGAACTCAACTTGACGTTCCGGTGGCACTCCAGAAATATCGTCAGGGAATACGTCTGGGAACTCACAGACGATTGGGATATCAGATAAAGATTTCTTTTGGGCTTCAGAGTTAGATTCAGATGAGACATAGCATACATAAGATTCGTGACCCTTAGATAGGTACTTATGCGCTTTTTCAATAGAAATGAAGCAGTGATCACCTTTTCGCTTCTCGCCCTTGATCTCAAGTACTCGGCCGTCTGAAGACTTGATTCTAATGATTCGCCGGTTGCAGATAATTGTAGCCTCATTATTCGTTAACCAGTCCATGCCGATGATGACGTCAAACTCTTTTAATGGAATCGGGATGAGATCGAGGTTGAATACGATGTTATTTACGAGCAGAGTGCAGTTTCGGTAGACAGATTCAGCCATAACGAAATTGTTACTGGCTGTCTCAATATCAAGTATTATGGGAAGCTTTGATGGAGCTTTATGTAGCCTTTGTGCAAAAGATGTGGATATAAAAGAACGACTGGCGCCGGAATCGAATAATACTCTAGCAGGAATGGAGTTAAGTAAGAACATACCGGTAACCACATCAGGTGTTTCTTTCGCTTCTTCTGCTGTTATCTGAAAGGCTCGAGTTCTTGCAGTCGGCGTTGCAGAAGAACTTTTAACTGTCGACCCTCCAGCTGATGACTGTGGCTGATAACGTGGTCCGCTACGACACTGATACATGAAGTGCCCTCTCTTACCGCATTTCGCACATCCACGTCCCTGCTGTGGGCATTCTTCACTACTATGACCGATCATATTGCACGCAAAGCAAGTAACATCTTCTGGATTGCACAACCCCATGTGTGATTTTCTGCATCTCTTGCAGAATCGTGGCTCGTTCGTGAGGGAGTAAACTTGTGCTTTCTGTTGTGAACTATGCTGAGATTGTTGGGACTGAGACTTATTCGGCCTAAAGAATCTGCCGAATCGCTGTTTCTTTGGAGGAGACGGATTCATCGGGTTAGTAGACGGAGCGTATAACTGATCGCCGTACTCTAAGTATCCTCGCTCAATCTGTCTCGCTGCTTCTACCATTTCCAGATAGCTCTTGTATTTGATCGCACTCATGGGATGTCGATATCTGGGATTGAGTCCTACACGGAACCTATTCATTTTCCTTTCCTCTGTTGCCACTTGGTAAGAAGAGTAGCCACATAATCTCGAAAATTCGTGTTCGTATTCATCTACAGTCTTCGTTCCCTGAGTCAATTGCATTAATTGGACTTCCATCTTATCTCGCTGGTCGACCGGGCAGTATTTCGAGTTGAACATGTCTAGAAACTGGTTCCATTCCAATGTCTGAATGACTTCCTCCCCGTATATGCTTCGCTGTGTCTTCCACCATGCGCGAGCAGCTCCAACAAACAACGCAGACGCGTAGCTCACTTTCTTAGAATCTAAACAGTCAGAGATTCTAAAAATTTCTTCCGTATGACTGATCCAATCCATCGCCTGAATCGGATCTACAGTACCCTCGAAGTTCAGGGCACCGCTCGCTTTAAAATCCTTAAACTTGCAGCCTTTTGGCTGAGCAATTTGAGTTTCAGGATTTGAATTATCAGAATCAGATTCATTGGTCTGGACTTGCTTTTCTTTTCTTTTATTCTTTTTATCTTCACGTCTTTTAGCTTCGGCCTCATCTCTGGCCTGAAACTGTTCTTGCATTATTTTATTCTGTTGTTCTGAGTGTTGGGCTAGAAATTGTTGCATCATTTCAAACATCTGTTGTGGGTTCATGTTGCTGGGAATATCACCTGATCCTGATCCTGACATCTTCTACTGAAAATTAAAATCAATTAACTATCAGTTTATAGACTTAGATCTATGTACCCTTTTTCCCATCCTAACAGTCTGTATATCCTATCTCAGTTCAAACCACCTAAATGATTGATTCATATGTATTGCTTCAGTTTGAGACCAAGTATACTCACGTAATACTTGATTCACTCAAACTAGGTCTCTGATACCATCCTGTGAAGACCTCCCCTTCCGGGTCAGTCCTCAGAGTCTAGGTCCCACAATAGATATACGATATCAACCATACTAAGATAGGGTAATTAAATTGCGGAATAATAAAATTACATGTACATACAAGATTAGGATTAAGTTTACATATTTCAAAATAAAGTTATAAAAGGGTAACATCTAATCTAATCATAATATCATACATTACATCAAATCTACCCAGAACCACCACAATTGTTGTCTTCCAATCAGTACCAGAAAGATTTGTTGAGTAGTGGTCTAGAAAATCTTCAAAACTTGGATCTTGAATGACCTAAGTACTAGGTCCTGCAGGTGATTTTCCTTTGGCTTTTCCTGTAAAATATTAATGCAACATCTGTAAGCAAAGCTTAGTGAGTTTATAGATTTTCAATATTAACATGCGTGTCAAGCGGAGTCATTGTCTAGCGTGATATGTCTTGGCTGCCGCTACAGCCCTCATGATTGAGATATAGAATTCATAGAATCGGATGATGTTCAGGCCACACTCACGCTTAAATCGTGGGGATCAGCCACATACTGGGCTAGCTACCAGTAAGTCAATATGGCGGAACATCGGAGGTCATTACCAAGTTCATAAGAACTGGTGAAATAGCCGGGTCTAGAACAATAGACCATAAGGGCTAGTCAAGCTGAATCAATCTATCAAATGTCTGATCAATGATGTAAGCATATATCTTAGAAGTCATGATAGCAATGAATCATAAAGCAAAGTCTGAAGCAATATTAAATGCATTATGAAAAGATAATCAAATAGCTATCATGATCCATTGGGCAACACCCATCCATGGTGTGCACAGGTCTCATTCCAGCTGATAAAGTGAATATCAATAAATCTATCAGCAACAATATATCTCAACCGGATCTATGCATGTTCAATCTGAATATCTATAACTCACAGGTTTGGGTCTTGGTCAAACAGATATATGAATCTGCCACCTGAGTTATCTCAGGATTTTATCTTTGTCAATTCTGTTCTCTGTCAAATCAAGTCTTTGACCCGCTTTAAATCTTTAAATCTTTAAATCAATGTTCAGATATTAACTGAACCTGTCCAGAATTATCATAGTAATATCATGTCAATTTCATATCATTATCATCATCTTTATCATAGAATTTCATCATCTTTTGTCTTTTAATCTTTATAAGCTTAAATTTCATCTGATTCTGATAACCTTATCAATCTTTCATTTGTTCATATTCTTTGTTTCATAATATCTTCAAAAGCTTTCTATATATATATATATCATATATATATATATATATATATATATGACTAAAAACATATGCATATAAATTATTTATTTAATTGAAATGTCAAAATTCATAAAAATTGGGTTTCGGATCAGTCCGGATTGGTTCATCCGGATTCGGATTCATCCGAAATGGATCATCCGGATTCGGACCAAAAGATGATCCGAATTTGGACCAACCAATTTCATCGTCCGAATTAAGCATTAGACCGAATTTAGGATCATAAAATGGGTACCGAATTCGGATCTTTCATGATCCGAAATACTATATCCGAATTGAATATCATCCGAAATCATGGGGGTCCGAAAGTGATATCATCCGAACCAAATCATAGGTCCGAAATGGACAACATCCGAATTCGGTCCTACCCGAATTCGGATCCATACTTAGCATTTTTTTTTCCCAGAAATTGTTCTTCATGTTCATCATTTTGTTCATACGGGTTCTTATCAAATAATTCATAAAAATTCATTTTATCAACATGCAACTAATTATATAGTTATATTAACATTATTGGGTTAATTTTATACATTTTTCCCTATTAATAACATCATATTTTAATTAAGATTATCCGAAAATGATAACTTTTATCAAGAACACAAGTTTTTCATCAAAATTCCGATTTCTTTAATGTTTTGGATGATCTAAACTAAAATCTTTGTTTCTTTAACATTTATTAACTTAAATCCAACATAATCTACTACAATCTTGAACATGCAACCTAAAATCATCACAATTTAATTCTTTGGTTTCGGTTTTTAATAAAACCGAACCAAACTCTTGAATATTAAGGAGTTTAATCGATAATTACCTTGAATTGTTGCTAATTGATGATGTTTGATGATTTGTTGTAACTCCTTTGTCTTGATTCTTCAATTAAATCATCAATCTTTGAATTTTTTTGGAAATTTTGTTGAAAGATCCGAGAGATAGAGAGAGATTAGAGAGAGAGAGTGATTTAGATTAATGATCATAAATGATCAGTATATTTTGTTTTTATATATTTCATTTTATCACTTTGTGTATTTAACCCACTAAACTTTTGTATTTTACATCTCTTTTATTTTACTCAATTAAATCATAAATATAATTTAAAATTATATTTACTTAATAAATTTTCATTCTTAAATCATTATTTGCAAATACAAATAATATAGCAAGATTATATTATTATCTCAAAATTCATTATTACATAACTGATCAAAAGTTGGGTTGTTACATGCACTTATTTATTAATGTTCATTGTTAAGTTTCATTATTGCTCAAGTAAAGTATTTAGATTTGTGTTTTCGCTGCAACTATAACCACATGTTCCTCGTGGATTCGATCCCTCTTACCCTAACTACTTAGGTTATTTGGAGTTTATTTTTGACGAGTCGACGACATCTCGATCAAATTTTGGCGCCGTTGCCGGGGAACTAGTGCGCTTATAGGAAAGCGATTTTGTTTGTTTTAATTTTCTTTAGTATTAAATTAAAAGATTCCAAAAATATTAGTTTTTATCTTTCTTAGAATTAGTTTACTTGCTTTTGCTTTCTTTATTTTTCTTGTTTTCAGGTTATATATCCTTGCATACACACACGTCATTGTGGACGTGATTCCCCACTACAATACGCACCAGAGTTGGAGAGAACAGTTCGTAGTATTCGTAAATCATTGAGGGAGCAAGGAGATTCTAAAAAGAAGCGACAAGGACCATTATTCCCTGCAGAAAAGCCTCTGGACGAAGGAACATCGACTAGTGCTAGAATGGGAGATCGAAACGATAACGTAATAGGCCCTCAAGGACGTCCAGTTGCATCTTATTTCCAGCCGGATACTTATGATGATCCGTCACCCATAGTTTATCCGGAAGGAGATAATCTGACTATAGATATTCGACCCCAAGTTGTGAGCAATTACCAATATATAGGGGTACTGCTAATGAAGAACCATATCAACACCTCTACGAATTTATCAGAATGTGCAATCTTAATCAAATTAGAGGTATGACAAGGAATGATCTCAGGTTACGTCTTTTCCCTTTTTCTTTAAAAGATAGAGCAAGTCAATGGTTTGCATCACTTCCCGCGGGTAGCATTACTACGTGGGATGATATGCAAAAACAGTTTTTACATGAGTACTATCCCATCAGTAAAACTAGTGAGATTCGAAAACAAATTAATGATTTTTCACAATTACCCGGCGAAGAATTTCATGAAGCATTTGATCGTCTCAAAGAAATGCTACGATCATGCCCGCATCATGCTATTCCTCGTTGGCAATTAGTGAAAATGTTTTTTTGATGGGGTAGATGTTTTTAGCAGACAAATGATTAATGCTGCTAGTGGAGGTGGTTTCTTAAGTCGAGAGGGTGAGGATGCTTGGAAATTATTAGAAACATTATATGAGGATTTAAAAACTCAAGCCTCATCCACTCAACGGAAGCCTGCTGCCACAATTCATGCTGCTTCAGGGTTAGATCTAAATTGGAAAAATGAGGTTAATACATCTATATCTGATACTCATAAGAAGCTTGACTTCATAATTCAAAATATGGGGAAAGGTAGTGTTCCTGTCTTGCAGGTACAAGATTCATGCTCATTATGTGGAGACCCGTCTCACAAAGGGGACGACTGTCTTCAATTCAATGCTCCATCGAATGAACAAGTCAATGAGGCACAATGATTTCAACGAAAGTATGATCCATATTCTAATACCTATAATCCAGGGTGGAGAGATCATCCAAACTTTCGTTGGAAGAATGAGGAGCATTATAATGTTAAGCCACGATACGATGGGAGTGGTTCCGCTAATCAAAACCGACAGCAATACCAACAAAGGCCACAACAACAGTATCATGGCCAAAGTTCAGATCAAAGCGGGAACCAAGATAGAGGAGATGAGAGTAGTGTGGAGCAAAAGCTTGATAAGATCATGGAGTTCTTAACATTCCTTGATAAAAAGACGACCCAAACACATCAAGAGACGAGTGCAAATTCCAAGTCTATTGCAGCACTAGAGAAGCAAGTGGTTCAATTAGCAGAGAAACTGAGTAAAAGAGATGAGGGAAGCCTTCCGAGCACCACAACGGTAAATCCTTCACATCAGCGAGCTGGTAAGGAACAACTGAATGAGGTAATCACTTTACGTAGCGGTAAGAAAGTGGATAATAAGGTATGTATGCCTAATCCTAATGATACTGATGATGATTGTGAAGTAGTATACGATAAACCAAAGCAAACAGAGACACAAGATAAAAAGAAGGATAAAGAATGTGATAAAGTGGCACCTAAAGTTGGGGAGGGGGGTACAAGTTCTTCTCTAGTACCCTTCCCCTCAGCTTTAGAGAAACCGGCCTCCTTTCCATTCGGGAAGAGAGCACCAAAGACTGAAGATATGTGGGAAATATTCAATCAAGTTAAAGTTAATGTTCCCCTTATCAAATTGATACAGCAAGTTCCGTCATATGCTAAATTTTTAAAAGATTTATGCATTCAAAAGTACAAACTTCAAGCTTCAATGCCCAAAAAAATTGAACTGACGGAACATGCTAGTGCCATTTTATCGAATTCTCTTCCACCTAAACTCAAAGATCCTGGAACGCCTTTAATATCAATCACAATGGGCAACATTCAAATAAAAAAGGCGCTTCTTGATTTAGGAGCTAGTGTAAATATACTCCCAGGGAATGTGTTTGATAGATACGATCTTGGTATGCTACAACAAACTGATGTAGTCTTACAGTTAGCAAACCGATCTACCAAAATTCCTCGGGGTGTGTTGGCCGATGTGATTGTTAAAGTAGAGGATTTTTATTATCCCGTTGACTTTTTGGTTTTAGATACGGAGACTACAGTTAAAGATTTTCAACCCACAATCATCCTAGGTCGCCCTTTCTTGGCAACAGTGAATGCACAAATTAATTGCCGATCTGGGGCAATGGACATCACTTTCGGTAATAGGAAAATGAGGTTAAATGTCTTTAATTCCTTGATAAATGCACCAATGGAAAGTGAGTGTTATATGGTAGATACTATTAATGATACTGTGCACACATTTATGCCATGTATGCAAACTGATGATGCTTTGAAGCATTACTTTTGTTTTGACAGGGATGACCTTGCAGACTTAAAAGAGGTTCAGGTGATTCAGAAAGCGGTAATGAGCTCATTTAAGAAAAAGAAACCTCAATGGACGCACAAAGTCGAGTCACTTCCAATTTACTTCAATCCACCATTGAAACCATCTTTGGAGAATCCTCCTAATTCAGAACTCAAAACTCTCTCTTCTCATCTTAAATATGCAATTCTTGGGCCAAGTGAAACCTTACCTATGATAACTTCTTCTGATCTTACAGGACCACAAGAAGAGGAGAGCAGGAGTCAAAGATTACATGTAGAGGAAAATTTCAACACTATTAAGGCTAACTCCGATCGTATTGAAACTCTCGCAAACACCGTGGGCAACTTAACCGAGCAATTCATCAGACAAATTGCTGAGGAGGAAAAACGTACTGAGCCGAGTAATATTATGTATGATGCTGCCGATGGAGAATTGATCTTGAGGAGTCATGCACGCTCATATCCGGGTAACGTAGGTGAAAAATTCTCCAAACCACCATGATAGAAGAGGTAAGAAGTCCGGCTGAAGACTTTAAACTTAGCGCTGTCCGGGAGGCAACCCGTTAAACTTTGTGGGTGTGTTCACTGAAAACCCTCACGAGACTCCACTCGTCCACTAGGGATCACCTAGGGGTTTAAAAGGCTTATTGCACGTGCTAAGTGCAATCGCGATCCCTGCGAAAGTGTGGCTTAGTTTTTATTTATAGTCTTCTTTTTCTTTAAAAAAAAAAAAAATTTGCAAGTTTTTTTGTGTTGCAATTCCTTTTTAATTTTGTTTGTGTTTCAAGCCAACTTGTTGATTCAAATCTGAGCTCACGATGATAAGAGTGCATTGAGGACAATGCGATGCTTAAAGTTGGGGAGGGGTTGGAATATAGACTGGTCGAGCTTTCTCGGAAGAGCGACTTAGCAAAGAGAGACTCAATGATGGGACCTCTCCTCTTTGATCAGGTTGCATCGTTCCATTTTTTTTTCCCCTCCAGAATATGATAAGCATGTTGGTTTACTTTTATTTCCTTTTAGTGTTTTCTTTATTCATATGCATTAGTAGGGTTAAATATAGTGAGATTTCCCTGGAAAGTATGGAACTCAGTTTTTAATGAATGGTGATGTAAAATTTTTTTTTTTAAAGTAAAGTAGCATCCCAACTTCTCTTAAGTCGGCTGGTGTGGGTCAAATGGCATACATGATGATCCTAATTAGGCCCAAGGTTATGTTCTGTTAGGAAAATACGAAAAAGGTGGCTTGATAATGGTAAGTGGTGTCCATACTTTTAATTAATGCCTGAAGTAAAGTTAATTGTGTATGAAGTGTTTGATTAAAAGTGATATTAAGTTGAAAATTTTATAAAATCTAATTGAACCGGTGCCCAGGAACCTTAAATTCAGAGCCTATGCAATAAGGGGGAGAAAAGTGAGTTGATAACTTAAGTGTGAAAAATGCCTCAAAAATACCAAGGTGTGGCCTAGTAAGCTCGAGAAAGTAAGCTCGAGGGGTGTTCAACACTCAGCCCCCTAAAGCCAACTGGTTTGGGAGCGGCTAGTCGAAATCTCGTTACACGGGCTTGCTAGAAAGTCATGTTCTATCCTTGTATGAAAAAAAAAAAAGAAAAAAAGAAAAAGAGGTAATAAAATAAAGAAAAGAGGCCAATGAGCCCAAGCATCTTAAGGTCAGCTCTCATTTTTGTAACCTTGAGCGAAAAAGGTCGGATTTAAATAACTGGTGCGGTGGGAATTGCGGGTTTTAGAAATGGATTCTTGATAGCATTATTTGTCAAGCATGGAATGTGATAGTTGATGGAGCAGAAGGTTGAAATTAGAATAAGGACCCATTGTCATTTGAAAGCCGGTGATTTCGTTTTGTTCCTAATAGAGATGACGATGGATTCCTAAGCCTAATTATGTCCAGGCCTACCTCGGGACGAGTTAGGAGAAAGTTGGGGAGGTTTGATTGATGCATTTTACATTAAGGTTTTCATGCTTAATTCACATGTAAATGCATCTCTTTTATAGAATATATGCTACTTTCATAAGTATTTTGTTTGAATTAGGTAATGGAAGCAAATGGCTAAAATTGGTGTTGTTTGGAGTGAAAAGACTTGAAAAGGAGCAGCGGATCAATCTGCCAAAAGGCGATCAATCTGTCCGAGAACAGAAGGTTTTCAGAAGAATGTCAAAGCTTCAGCGGACTAATCCGCCCAAAGCCCCATCAGTCTGTCCGGACGGAATCTTTCAAAAAGAATGGATAAACATCAATATATTCCGTTGGGATTTGGAATTATCTATAAATAGGGATGCCATAGAACGTCCAAAACATATCTCATACACATCCAAATCCCCTCTTTCACCTCTATCACCCGCCAGAACTCCGTTTAACACCAAATCAACGTCAAGATCAATTCTGCTTCAACCATTCGGCAATCCAACGCCTTGAAGATGTATTCACTAATCAAGATGCAATCGTTGAAGGCTATGGAGGGCTAATCTCATCACGGTTACTTCTGGGGATAATCCATAGTGAAGTTTTTTATATTTTGTCAAGTAGTTTGGTTATATAACATTGATACATTCCATGTGGTTTTCATTAGCTAATCATATGATTGTGTTTTATTGTTCATGCTTTTATTATTGATTATCGCAAGACGAGTTATTGCAATCATATCGTTCGTGCCGAGCTCAAACTAGAATAGGAGTTAAGACGAGTGATGATGAAAACATAATTCGTGCCCAAGATATATTAATAGTATTGCAAATAGGTCGTGTCTATGTGATCTTGAGTATAACCTAATGAAAGATAGAATATAATTACTTTTCTATGTGATAAAACCCAGAAGTAATCCATCCATTCATATACTCACAACCTAAGTGTTTGGTGTTATTGTGTTCCAAAAGTCTTTCTAGTTATTGATTCTTGTTTAAGTTTGCACTTATTTATTAATGTTCATTGTTAAGTTTCATTATTGCTCAATCGCTGCAACTATAACCACATGTTCCTCGTGGATTCGATCCCTCTTACCCTAACTACTTAGGTTATTTGGAGTTTATTTTTGACGAGTTGACGACATCCGATCAATGGCACAGATGTCAAATATTCATAAGTTTCTGAAAGGTAAATCAGTGGCCGAAGAATCGATCAAGCAGTCCGAATCAAATCAAACACTGTATGAGTTGAAAGAAGAGCTGAAAGAGTTTGTTTTTGAACAGTTTGATGAGATAAGGAAAGGATATAAGTCTGGAAAGTACGGTCATTACAGCTTTGGGAAATCTTTCTGAGCGGGTAGCAGCGGTTGAAGAAACGTGTAAGGCGGAAGCTTCCTCATCTAAAAGAAAGCATGATGAGCATGATGAGGACTCCGATGATGCTCCTCATGAGGGGGAGAAGAGGAGAAAGCTTGCTGAGCCTACACCCGGACTTTTAATGATAACATACCCTGAGAAGGAAGCAGAAGTAAAAGAGAAAGAAGCAGGGAGCGCAAAAGAATCTGCTGGTGAACAAAGTGAGCTGGGATTGATTCTTTATGGAGATGTTCCAGTTCCTTTGAACATTCAGTCTGATAGTTACAACTTTGAAGAGTACAATGATTCTGAAGATGATGTTCAAGTGGTTAAGGATCATGAGTTGATGATTCAAGGCTTAGAAGAGGAGAGAGAGGAATATGTTGAAGTATCTGAGGATGACGATGTGATCACATTGACTGATGTTGATTTCTGAGGAGAAAAGATTGAACAAGAAGAAGGGTTAGTACAAGAGATATTGAAAGAGTCCATATCGACACCGACGGTTGAAAAGCCTGAGGTTGTAATTCAAGTTAAGGAAGAAGTTGAAGAATTTCTTGTAGAAAATGTTGTTATTCAGGAAAGAGTTGAGTTAAATGAGGTCGAGGTTATGGAAAGGTTTTTTAATGAATGTGTGCTGGCAGATGAGTCGCAAAAGCAACACAGGCTCAGATTTGAAGCACAACAAGTAGTTCAAAGAGAAATCCAAGATATGCTTACTTTGCTGAATAAAGATGAGATTCGCAAGAATAAAGTATAGAAGTTCGATCTTCCAGCGAAATGATCAGCGGAGTTTATCAGGAAAAGGAACAAAATGCCATATATCGAAGACATTCTGGAGAAACGAATTTTTGTAAGAAACAAGCACCATGTTCTTTTCTTAAGTTGTTTAGGGTCTTGGAGCCAAACATGCCAAATCTAGTTAACTATGCTAGTTTTCTGAGGAACAAGACACAAGAAGTTAATAAAGTGAAGAGTGAGTTCAGGGTAGTTGATCTTGTAAAAATTGAAAAAGACAGATTCGATTAAGATTTTCTATCCAACATTCACTGTTACAAAAGCTGATGGAAATACCTATTCGTTCACTGAAGCCGACATGTTTAACATGCATATGGTTGACATTGAATATTTATTCGATGAGTTATGCAGAAATAAGAGAAATGAACACTGCAGATTTGCCTTGAAGACAATTTTCCACTTCATGCATACCAAACTGGTATTGATGTCAGTGCAAGATCTGCAAATAGGTGTTGAACGAGGGATGAGGAAGATTAATATGACAGCTCCACATAGAGATATCAAATTTGCTGGAGAGTTGAAAGAATTTCAAGTCATCATGGTAAAGCATCCAGCTGTTATATACAAGGACAGAAACAAGAAGCTAAGAGCCATGAGGAGTGTCGAACTCAACAAATTTTCAGATGGTACACTAAATAAAGTGTTGAGTGGTTTAAAGGGAAAGCTAGCGTCTGATAAGAAGAGAAAGACAAAGAGAGGAGCCTTATCAGTTAATGACCGAAGACTTATGGTGGAATTTATTTCAAAGATTGAATGGAGGCTCTCTGATCGAAAAAGCATAAGAAGATTTGAACAGAAGCTTGGATTGGCAATTTAAAGACTTTGCACATTCCATCAAAGGGGAAGATTGTTAGAATACATTGTAGTTGATATGGAAGTCAAAGTGTAGGGTTTATTTTGTAAATAGTTAATAGTTGTGTGAATGTGTATAAATAGAAAGTTTGACCTTCAAAATAGATAGATCTGACAATTACTTTTGAAAGCATAGATTTCAGAAAGATTCAGGTTACTGACATTGAAGCTTCATTTTCATCATTTTGTAATCAACGATCTGGAAATACAATCATTCGGTTAGTTTTGATTACTGTTGTTGTTCTCGATATTAAATTGTTGTCTGATTGATATGAAACTATAAATCACAAATTTTCGGTTCAACCGTCTGGTTCTGTCTGATTTCCAAAACAGTGCTTTTATGTTATTTTAATTTTTCAGTACTAACTTCAGCTGCTTTATCAAATAGAAACACACGCTCAAGTTAATTTGATATGAGTGTTTTTTTTTTTCTATTCTGGACTTTTTATTTATATGTCATTTTATATCTTTAAGTTCCAACTCAAATTACGTTATCAAACCATACATTGAATTCTGATTTAAAATTCAATTAAATTTAAATCAAAATCAACTAATTTAATAATTAATTAACTAAAATTTAATAAACTCTAATTTCTTATAATTATATGTATGTATGTATGTATGTATGTATGTATGTATATATATATATATAGAGGTGGGTTCAATGGAAAACCTATATGCATCGGAAAACTCGGGAACCACTTTATAGCCATTGGATCAGGTGATGCATCACGCTGAAAGTCGATGCATCACACGAGAATTTGATGCATCACGCGGGAATCTGGTGCATCACGCAGACAATTTGATGCATCACGCGGGAATTGTGGTGCACTTGTGGTGGTGCATTGAGGTTTTCCAAAGTTTTCCGATGCATGTTGGTTTTCCATTGAACCCCCCAATATATATATATATATATATATATATATATATATATATATATATATATATATATATATATATATATATATATATATATATATATATATATATATATATATATATATGGGATTCATTGTGAACAAGTTATTCGTTGTGAACAAATAAAAAAATACATATGATCATTCATATATATCAACAAGTGTTTGTAACATTATTCATATGATTCAAAGGGTTCATACAAGTGTCTACAATAAGATTCATAACATTCAAAAGGTTCATACTAGTTTTTATAACAAGATTTATAGGATTCAACAAGATTCATAAGATTCGACCAATGATCCAATAATATTAATAGGTTAATAGAAGGGTTCGGTAGTATTTTCAACAAGATTCATAAGATTCAAAGCTATTTTATGGTTGTTCACAATGTTCACAACGAATAAAGTGTTCCACAAAATATCTTTAGGGGGAGTTTGGTTCGCGGATTCACTAGGATTTGCATTTAAAATCATGTGTTTGGTTCGCAGATTTCAGTAACGATTTCTTAAATCCCTTCATTCTTTATTATTTAAAAATCCAACCTCCCCCTTAGGATTTTAAATCCTAGTAACCTTGCATTTTTCAAATTATAAATTTTTTCCTAAAATATAATGCAGATTCTTTGACAAGATTCTGAGAAATGCAAATGCTGCATAATGCAAATCCTTTGACAAAATGCAAATCCCAGATACCAAAATCTACGAACCAATCACCCCTTAGTGTGTGTATGTATATTATATATATATATATATATATATATATATATATATATATATATATATATATATATATATATATATATATAGATTTGGGTTCAAGTGAGTACCATTAGTTTTGCGGTGTACCGAAGGCACCCCGCTTAAAACCATTTTTTGGAATTTTTTTTTTCATAAACTTGTTTAAATTTAATAATACAAGACTACTTGTAAAAAAATCACACATAATCACACTATAACTATGTGAAACGTGCATGTTCACATTAACTGCACTGTTGTGAAACGTATGTTCACACTAAGCATGTTCACATGAATTTTTTCACGTTCACATCACTTTTAAGAGGCTAGAAATTGTGAATGTGGGTAATTATTTTACAAATAGGCTTATATCGTTTGTATCTAAATGAATATGAAAAAATTGTAAAAAAAGTAAAATTTCGAAGCATGTTCACATCTAAAACCCGTGTGTTCACAGGTACTCACGGTACTCTGCATTTTTAAGGTACTCACACGAACCATATTATATATATAATCAACCATTGTAATTATGATTACTACTAACCTAGTATGTTAATAAAAGTCTAACTACTAGTTTCAATTACTATCTAGTTTGACCAAATGTGTTCATCATCTTTTGCAGTTAATTGTTCAAAAGCTAACCACTTGACATAGATCAAGTGGCCACCCCCAAAGGTGAAAGGGGTTCTCATTGGTTGAGGTCTCGAATTCGAGCCTTGCCATTGGCGTTTCTCCTCGGGTGGAGGTGTGGGGTTTGGTCATCATCTTCAAGGTGTCTAACAATTGTGCCAATATTTAACACTAACATCTACTGTTCAAAAAAAAAATAAATGAATAAATAAAAATTGTTCAAAAGCTAAAAAGTGACAACTAATGATGGAGAATATGTAAAAACAAGCAATGTAGAAAGACAATTTCTTTATGCACCATATCCTAATTTCTCATACACCGTACCCTATAATCTTGACCTATAATTTAACTAAATTGTTGTTTATGATTGGCAGGGCTGCTCCTAAAATTTTTAGGGCCCAGGGTAAGAAATTAAAATGGGCCCTCTAAACATATATATTCAAAATAAGCTAGTTCGTAAAAAACTTACAGTTATATAATCTTGACTTTATATCATTGATGTTAATCTCCAACCTTCAAAACCTTCTAAACCTGTCATTGCAACAATAAGTTTCATAAAAATTTACCTCTTCGAGCATTTTTAGAAGAAAAATCGTTAATTAGTACATCAAGATCGATAGTGTCTAACATATCTTTCTCTATACATAACATGATCAAACCATTCAACCTTTCTTTTGACATTGTTGATCTTAAATAATTTTTTTAACAATTTCAACTTTGAAAAACTCCTTTCAGCCGAAGCTACAGTTACACGTGTAGTTAATAGTATGCGATATGCAATACAAACATTTGGATAACAACCTGCAACTTTAACAAACTCTAAGATTTCAACCACCGACATCAAAGTCTTTGGTAAAGTGATTTTTAATACCTTTAGTTCCGAAAAAAAAAATAAATAGGTAGTTGACTTTTGTATAATATACAGATCTGACATTCTCTTTGTACACACAGAATTACACAGAAGAATCTAGGGCTACAGTATCGTTTCTCTCATTTTTGTAATCGTCTCTGTGATTAATCCAAGCATTTGGTTAGTGTTCTTGATCTTGTTCTTTATTAATTGTATCGATTGTTGATTGATATATAGGATTCATAATTCACAATTGGTATCAGAGCATTAGGGTGATTTTTGATTGAGATTGAATTTTTGTTCGAACACTGTTCTTGAAAATATTTTTTCGAAAAACAGAAAAATCAACAAGGGTTTTAATCCTGTTGTTTGTTGATTGTGAAAATTGGATCGAAGGAAGAGGTTAGAAAGTCGATTAAATTGATCATATATTTGTTTTGATTCATCAAACACAGAAATAGATCAGTTGATTTTTCAGAAATTTTGAAAAACCAAAAGTTCTTTACTGTTTCATTGAAAAAGTCACTTTTAGATCTGTTTTTGGACGAAATACTTTCATAAAAAGTGTTTGAAATCAAAATCCCTACCTTCGATATCAATTTGGTTGAAAAGAGCTCAGTTTTACAAATTAAGTTGAATTTCAGACTTGAAAATTTTGAGAAATTAAGAAACTCGGATTATATACTGTTCTTAGGCCATTCGAGTTGACTGCATTTACCATTCGAGTTGATTTCAAGTTTAAATCGAGTTGACTTTAGTGTCAATCGAGTTGAACTTGTATTCCAGTCGAGTTCTATCTTCTTATATTCGAGTTGGTAGTGCATTTCATTCGAGTTGAAATTGAATTTCAATCGAGTTGGCTTGTTTTACATTCGAGTTGGGAGTGTCTTTCAATCAAGTCGAAATTACGTGTTATTCGAGTTGCACAAACTTTAATTTGAGTTGCACAAACTTTAATTCGAGTTACACATAGGTTAATTCGAGTTACACATAGTTTAGTACGAGTTGCACAAATATCCAATCGAGTTGAACAGTGAATCAATCGAGTTTCACAGTGAATCAATCAAGTTACACAATAAATCAATCGAGTTGCACATAGATTCCATCGAGTTTCATTCCTTATTGATTCGAGTTTTAGTCTAACTGAATCGAGTTACGTCCTTACTTAATTCGAGTTGCTTACTTCTTCTAACAAGTTCATTTGTTATAGATTCAAGTTGAATACACATTGGTTCGAGTTTCACTCATTCATTAATCGAGTTGATCAACTCATCATTCGAGTTGATTATCCTGTTAATTCGAGTTTCATTCAACATTCTTTCAAGTTTGATCAATTTTCAGTAATTGATCAATTGTTTCCTATCTATCAGTCATCATGTCAAAAGACGCGCTTGCCATGGGATTAGAGATGAAACCTCCAATTCTCTATCGGGGAGAATACGTACAGTGGAGGGAAAGGTTTTTGGAAGTTATCAGTTTCCATGATCTTTCGGAAGAAATGCTACAATCCTTGACAGACGGACCAGCTGTGTTCATGGAGACAATCCCTGGTGTACCCACTGGAAACCCCCAATTCCACCAAGAACTGTTGAGGTCACAAACCTAACAGAGGCACAGAAAAGAAGAAAATTAGGGGACAAAACAGCTAGGAAGTTGTTACTGATTTCAATTCCTAATGACATCTATACCTGCCTAACAAACACAAAGACCGCCAAATCCATTTGGGATGAGGTGTGCAAGCTAATGAGGGGATCCGACAGGGCAGCAACCAATAGAGCAAGGAACAGTCTGATGACTTTTGAGAATTTCAGAGCACGAGAGGGAGAATTACTAGAAAATACTTACTTGCGATTTTTCAATCTTGTAAGTGAGATGAAAAGAAACAGGGTAACAAAGTCCAATCTAGATATCAATGTCAAATTCTTAAACGTACTTAACCCATAAAGGGAAAAGTATGCGATGATAATCCAACAGACGAAAGACATTGAAGAGATGGACTTTCACATGATTTTTGAAAACCTAAATAACTATCAAGAAGTTGTTTTGAGGAAAATATCTGGCAAAAAAAAAGCCGAAAAAGAGACCGTTGACCCTTTAGCTTTATTGGCTGAAAAGAAATATAAGTATAAGCTGAAGTAGGAGAAACGGGCAGTCATAAGTAGTAGCTCTTCTGAATCAGACTCTTCAGATTCATCCACCGATTCACAGATAGAAGAGATGAAAAAGCAGATGGCCTTACTCACTAAGGCTTTCCAAAAGAAATTCTATCGAAAGCCAACCAATAACAAAATGCGATACAAGACTGGCTTAAGGAAGTTTGAAAAGAAAGAGAAGTAAGAAAAGTCTGGTGAGAGCAGTGGCAGGAAACCTGAAAAATATGAAAAATCTGATAAATCAGCCAAAAAATATACAGAGCAAAAGTGCTACAATTATGGAAAACCAGGACACTTTGCTCGTGAGTGCAGAATGCCAGTAGTCAAAAACTCTGATTACTACACAAGAAAGGCTCTCCTTGCAAAAGAAAAGGAAGCTGGAAAAGCCCTTATGGCTGAGGATGATCATTGGCTACAGTTGTCAGAGGATGAAGACATATTGGATGAGGATGCTCATATCTGCTTGAAATCAGAAGTATTCAATGAATCATAAATGAGTGAGTCAGCAATGATAGCAGAAGATGAGGTCTGGGTTGGGTTAACGGATGAAGAAAATGAGGAAAACGAAGAGGCTGATGAGGTAGTGGTTGAAGAATTCGCGTTGATGGCAACAGGATAAGCTGGATGCAGCAAAGAAAAGGATACTGATGAATCAGAGTAAGAAAAATCAGACAGTTCAGAAACACCAGAGGTAAATTCTAATTCTGACTCTGAAAATGATGATTGCTATTTGCTTGAAGAAAAATTAACACAAATGGCCTTTATGCTAAAGAAATTTGAAAAATCATTAAAGGCTGAAAAGAAACATGATCACTCCTTGGAAAACAAGTTACGTAATGAACATGCATTAGTATTAGATTTTTCCAAGGATAAAGCATTGGCATTACGAGCAGTTTTAGATTTGCAAGACAAAGCAAATGAACTTCAAAGCAAAATCCAAGAACTTAATAACAATATATTTGATCTACAAGAAAAACTGAGTTTGGCAGAATCAGAGGCTTCAAATTTTTCTGTAAAATATCATGCCATTTTTGAAGAAAGAACAAAACTTTATGAGAAAATAAAGAAAATAGAAGATGAATTTATCAAAATAGGTCAAACAGATCAAACTATCTATTTAAAACAACCAAAAGACACATAATTTTACAATTCTAAATCTGGTATTGGTTGGGAAAATCCTAAATATCTGACAAAGGCTATCTCAAATTCACCGACTTTATATGATGTCAGATATATGAATCTAGGATTAAAAATGATTTTTATGAAAGCATCAGATGAGATAGAATCTAGTGAAGATTCAAAAAGATTAAGATCAGATAAAATGCAAAATTCTGTTGACTATAACAGAATAAATGAATCAAATAATAATATTGACATTAAAGAGGAGTATATTTAGACATATTCTGAAAAAGATTTATCTGAATCTACTATTCAATCTCAAAAGTTATATTTACCATTTTCAATTCTTGAAAAGATAAACTCAAATCTCGAATTGAAAATTAAAAATTTTGAGACAGAAAATCAAACTCTTAAGGCTGAACTTAAAATTCTGGAACAGAAGTTACAAAAACAATCTGAGAACAAAATATTATCAGATCCATTATCTTCAACTTCACTTGATTCTATCAACTCTGAAACAAAATTTGATCTGTATATGAACTCTGATTTTAATTCATTAGAAGAGATGTTTGTTAAAATTGATGAATTTGTAAAACCTTTATATAACAAACAATCTGATGATCTTAAAGAACCTGTTAGAATTCTGCAAAGAATATCTACAGATTCAAAGAAATCATCTGAAAATTCACCAAGTTTACAACAAAAGAAGGAGAAAACAAAAGTTACTTTTGATACTCCTAAATATGAAAAAGGTGAATCATCTTCTACAAAGGACTCAATTGCACTCAAAGTCCAAACTTCAAAAGGTAAGAAACCTTTACAGAAGAAACAAGTTTCTAAGATCACTAATTCTCATGTTTCTTCTATGTCAGATTATATTGTGAACGGTTCTCGGAAGCAAGTATGGCGAAAGAAGCAGAGAGAACAGAAAAACCAGAAAATAAAACAAGAGTGGCGAGTGAAGCAAAATATTGTTACAGATAGAAATAGCAAATTTAAAAATTCTGTCTGTAATAATGAATTTATTGATAAATCTTGTATCAAATTCTCTCGAACTGAATTAATTGCTTTGAATTCTAATTCTTGTAAATCACTGCTTGTAAAATCTGATAAGTTTGTATGGCAACCTAAGAAAAAGGACCCATCTTTCAAACAGAAAAAGGTTCCACAGCATAATCTTTCAAAAACAGTTCCGCTGCGAATTGTACAAAAGTGAATACCAAAAAGAACTGTTAAAAAGTGGGTACCTAAATCATCATCAACTGTTAAAATAAAAGACATATCTGATGAGAAAAAGCATCATCAAATGCATGATTTACCAAAATCAAAAGTACCCAACTATAAGTGGGTACCTCATGTGCTATTTCGTCTTATAGGTAAATCATGTATGGTATCTTGACTCCGGATGCTCGAAGCACATGACCGGACAAAGAGAAACACTCACTAACTTTGTAGAAAAGTTCTGTGGGACGGTCAGATTTGGGAACGATCAGTTTTGTCCGATCAAAGGTTACGGGAGTCTTGCATACGATAAAATTACCATTCAGAAGGTCTTCTATGTTGACAGTCTTGGTCACAACTTTTTAGCATTGGACAGCTTTGCGATAAAGGATTGGAAGTCAACTTCAAAGCTAATCGGTGCAGCATTCGATCTGGAGAAGGAAAAGAAATCCTTGCAGAAACAGGAAAACCAACTTGTACTCCATTGACCTAGCATCCATTAATCTGAAAAAGGATGTCTGCTTAATGTCAAAAGCAACATCTAAAACAGCTTGGCTATGGCATCGTCGTCTTTCACATCTGAACTTTAACGAATTAACCAACCTAGAAAAAGGTGGGTTAGTTAAAGGGCTACCGACTCTAAAATTTCAAAAGGAGCAGTTGTGCGCGGCTTGCGAAAAAAGGAAAGATGATTAGAGCTTCACATAAGTCCAAATCCAAACACTCTTCAACGAGAGCACTGGAAATGCTACATATGGATCTATGTGGACCAATGAGAGTACAAAGTATAAACAAGAAAAGATGTGTTTTGGTAATAGTAGACGACTACTCACGATACACATGAGTTTTCTTCCTGCGGTCCAAATCTGATGCTACCGAAATCATTATAGACTTCATCCTGAAAATTCAAGTAAAGTTGCAACATTCAGTTCAGACTATCAGATCAGATAACAGCACATAATTCAAGAACAAATCTCTTGAATCAAATTTGAATTCTGTAGGAATCACACATCAATTTTCAGCCGCTCGTACTCCACAACAGAATGGTGTCGTTGAACGAAGAAATCGGACACTAGTGGAATCAGCAAGAACGATGCTGGCATATTCCAACCTTCCGTTATTCTTATGGTTGAAGCTGTTGCAACAGCTTGTTTCACGCAGAATCCTCAATTATCAATAAACGATTCTGGAAGACTCCTAATGAACTAATAAACAAACGGATACCTAATATTAAATTTTTCCATGTCTTTGGATGCAGATGCTTCATATTAAATGACAAAGACAACCTTGGAAAATTTAATCAAAAAGCCGATGAAGGTATCTTCATAGGATATTTGAAGGAGTCAGTAGCTTTCCGGGTCTACAACAAGCGGACCAAGACGGTCAATGAAAGCGTCAACGTTAAATTTGATGAAGGAGTGGTAATGGCTTCTGAACATACCAGTTTAGGACCCGAACATAACAAGCTGACTTCTATGGAGTCAACTTAAAAGAGTGCAGAAAAATCATAATTAAATAAACTGTTTGAGAATTTCTATGAAGACTACTTTGAGAAGCTCAAAACTAATGTTTTAAATTTGGTGCCTGACAGGATTACTGAAGATCCCGTCGTAGTCTCGGATCATTCTCATCAACAAATATAAGAAGAAACTGGAGAAGCTTCGACAACATATGTGCACTTGCCAACTGAAAGTGTACAACCTATTCAACCTCCAGAATCTTCTGAAACCCCCTTAACATCTGAACACTCAAAAAATCCTATCTCAGATAACTTACCGTCTACATCTGAAGCCAACCCCTGACTTCCTTATTTAGACCTAAATCCCAATCAAGACCACATTCAACCGTATCCACATACTTTCAAGTGGACTAGAAATCACCTAACAGAAAATATCATTGGTGATCCTTCTGCTTCAGTCCAAACCAAAAGAGCCACAATAAACGAGTGCTTATTTTCCAATTTTCTCAGCAAAATTGAGCCGAAAAATGTGAAAGAATCTCTTCTGGATACTGATTGGATTGTCACAATGCAAGAAGAATTAAATCAGTTCGAACAGTTGAAGGTCTGGAGACTGGTAGAGTGACCTAAAGATAAATCTATCATTGGCACGAAGTGGATCTTTAAGAACAAGAAGGATGAACATGGAGTCATCATTCGTAACAAAGCACGACTCGTTGCCAAAGGATACAGTCAACAAGAAGGGATCGACTATGATGAGACGTTTGCTCCTGTTGCAAGAATAGAAGCAATTAGGATGTTTCTAGCATTTGCTGCTCATAAAAATTTCACCGTTTACCAAATGGATGTTAAAACTGCGTTTTTGAACGGGGAATTAATTGATGAAGTATATACATATCAGCCAGAAGGCTTTACTGATCCTTCGAAACTTGATCATGTATATATTTCAGACAAATCACTGTACGACCTTAAACAAGCACCGCGAGCTTGGTATGATGCACTTTCAACATACTTGTTGAAATGTGGATTTAACAAAGGTGCAGTTGATACTACGCTGTTTATAAAACGTCAGGGGCCGGATATTATAGTAATACAAATATATGTAGACGATATAATATTTGGGTCTACAAATCCTGAAAAATTGTAAGAAATTCGCAATCTTAATGTCCCAGAAATTCGAAATGAGCATGATTAGAGAAATAAATTTTTTCTTAGGTTTACAAGTTAAACAATTGACTGATGGTATTTTTATAAATCGGTCTAAATATATTCAAGACATGTTAAAGAATTTTAACATGGTTAACAGTACTTCTATGAAAACTCCCATGGCTCCGGATTCAAAATCCAAACTCGATGAGGACATTTTAGGGAAACCTGTAGATGTAACTCATTATCGAGGAATAATTGGGTCATTAATATATTTAACCGCTAGTAGACCTGATATTATGTTTGCTACATGTGTTTGTGCTAGATATCAGGCAAATCCAAAAGAATCACATTTAACTGCTGCTAAATGAATTTTAAGATATCTGAAGGGAACACCAACCTTGGTTTGTGGTATCCCAGAGAATCTTCATTCAATTTAACTGCTTTTTCTGATGCTGATCACGCAGGTGATAAGATGGACATAAAAAGTACGTCAGGTGCAGTTCAATTCTTAGGTGACAAACCCGTCTACTGGTCATCCAAGAAACAACACTGTGTTTCATTGTCTACAACTGAAGCAGAATATGTTGCTATTTCATCATGCTGTTCTCAGGTGTTGTGGATGAAGAGCCAACTGCGAGACTATGAGTTTACACCACAGAAGATTCCGATATATTGTGATTCTCAGAGCGCAATTGCTATTGCATCAAATCCTGTGCAATACTCAAAAACAAAACACATTGACATCCGGTATCACTTTATTAAGGATCACGTTGAAAATGGGAATATAGAATTATATTTTTTTCCTACTGAATATCAACTAGCTGATTTGTTTACCAAAGCATTAGAGGAAAAAAGGTTTAATTTTTTGGTATACAAATTGGGTACGTTAAATCGTTAGATTTAATAATTCAGTAGTTACAATTTATAATTTTAAATTTACATTTTTTTATCCTCATTTGATGTTAAATTCATGAATTTTAAAAGTTTAAATTTTTCAGAATTTAACAGATCTGGATTGTCATGTGCAGGGGGAGCAGAAAATAATTTTATCTGATTTTAAGTAAATCTGATAAGCTTTATCTGATATTTTGTAGGGGGAGCTGACTTGAGCAATAATATATACATCTGAGGGGGAGCTACATTTCAAAATTCAAAGGGGGAGCATTTTATTTTTTTTTTATAATTTTTATAATTTTCAATTTTTTTTTGTTAAAATTTGGTTTCTTTTTAGTTAACAATTTTTTGTTTTATTTTAATTTTCTGTGAAAGTGGTTAATTTTTTATTTTTTGTTGTGAGTCATCATTTTTTGTTGTTGTTTATTTTCTTTTACATTTGTTTTTGTTTAGGTTTCTATTTTTCTTGGAAGGAAAATTGAGTTTCAAATAAATGGGCTTAAAATGAAGTGAAAATGTGGGCTGGGTACATTTGTTTTAATTTGAATTTTTGAAAATATTCAACTATAAAGTTGAATTTCAAATTTTATTTCAACTTTTCGAACCCACACTATTCACCGTCATCTTCAAACCCTTTCTTTATTCCTAAGAAACTACAAAAAGCTCAAATATTCGATCATTTCAGAATAAAAAGCTACAAATTGTGAGTTTTTTTTCTACTGTTTTAAGAATTTTATTTCAATATTAGGCTATTCATTTCAGTTTATTATTATTTTTTTGAGTATATGTTATATGAGTATATGTTCGTATGAACATAAATATGTGTTCATGGGTTTTATGAATTTGTAGTTAATAAACTAAAATCAAAAGTGTGTTGGTTTGCGGTTATTGATTCTGAACCTGAATCTTAAATTTCATGGTTCAATTTAAATCACACTAACAGCAATTTAAATTTTGAGTTCAAATAGTTTCGAGTTCATAGGTTTCTGAAATTTGGTTTTTTGACAACCATGTTGTTGTTTTTAAACAAAATTCAGTAAACATAAGTTGTTTGAAATTGATTTTCAAGTGGGGGTCATTTTTTAAATCAGTGACAAAGTCCTTGGAATTAAAATTTTGAAAATGAGTGTAAGGTCTTGAAAATAATTTCAAAGAACACTTTCTCGAATGAAACTTCAATCGAGAAGAAACTCAGTTTCAATCAAGTTGAATAACACATCACTCGAGAAAAGTCATGTTTCATTCGAGTTGTTCAATCAGTCAATCGAGAATCATCTAGAATTAGTCGAGTTGGACATGTATTTTGAACGAGTTGGACTTTACATATATTCGAGTCCTTTCATGACTCATTCGAGTTAGACTTTACATATATTCGAGTCCTTTCATGACTCATTCGAGTTGGACTTTACATATATTCGAGTCCTTTCATGACTCATTCGAGTTGATCTGAGTCCAATCTTTAAGTATTAGGTTCCATTCGAGTTGATTCATATTTCATTCGAGTTGGGTTTACTCTTAGTTCGAGAATCTTCAAGAGTTAATCGAGTTGATACTTAGATGTATTCGAGATTCATTACATTTCATTCGAGTTTGTGCATAGATACATTCGAGATTCATTACATTTTACTCGAGTTTGAACAAAGTCTTATTCGAGTTTCATTCAAGGACACTCGAGATTGATCATGTATCATTCAAGATGTATTAAGAGTCATTCGAGTTTGTTCAAATTTATTTTTACTAAGTGCTGGGATTTTAACGTTTTAAGAAAAATGTAACATTTTTTCAAGAACTTGTTTTAAATCTGTGATTTTCTAACATTGGTCTCTGAAAGATTGACTTTGGAATCCTGTCAATAATATTTTCATATTATTGTCTGGAATCCCAATGCTTTAAACAGAAAAACACAAATTTTTATAATTTCTGGCAAAATGTTCTATTTTTCTATTTTTGAAAGATTGCATTTGTTTCTCTGTATATCTAACATGTTTATTATGTTTCACAGGTTACAAATGGCTTCTCCAAGTCAATCCCATCATTCAAACTCTTCTGACTCCCATTCATCATCTAACCATACTCTTGTTTCCAAACCTGTTCGTTCAGCTTCAGTAACGAGACCATCACCATCTACCATTATCACTGATAATCAACTGGTTAAACCCAAATATTGTTTACCATTCAAAGACAATAACCACCGCCTCGATACAAAAGTTATCAAAGTCAGTCACCCAATCATAGTTGATATTCTCAAAGGACATCCTTTGGGATATCTTCTACAGTACAAACCTTCTATTCCTCAAGTCTACCTTCAACAATTCTGGCACACAGTTAAGTTTGTTCCAGCAGATGGTAACCATCACTTCAAGGTTACCATCGATCAATTCAAGTCTAAGATCACTTTGGCCAGACTTAGACACAATCTGTTCCTACCCTGAAGAATTGATACTGTTAACTTTCCAGAGTTAGCTGACTTTGAGGATTTCGTATCAGACAAAGAATTGGTACATGATCTGATTTGCTTGGGATATTAAAATCCTTTACCAAAGAGTTCAAAATTCCACCGCAACGGCCTGAACGGTGAATGGTACACGTTGTTTGGCATTATCAATCGTTGCATGACATCAAAACATACTAGCATAGATAGATGCAGCATTCATTGTCTTCGGAACTTTCACGACATAGAATTCAATAAACACTACGATTATGCACAGTGTATATGGGAGGATCTTAAAGAAATTGTGCTGGCGAAGACTACAAATAGGTCAAGGAAATTTGTTCCTTTACAAAGGTTTATTCAGATCTTAATCCGAGGTATTCTCAGGGCAAACGAAAATATACCAAAAAGATCAAACTCTCAAAGATGCCCTGATTATGTAATGATGAGTCTTCATGAAGTACCTGATTCTCCGAATGCAAATATCATGTAAGGTCTACCACTGACAGATCTATCTAGACGCGGATCCGTTAACGAGTGCGGAATCCTCGTTGACGGTCAGACGGACAACTCTCAACCAACGGAAACACGGAGACTATTAGACGCTGAACGAACGACACACGAACGATCCTACGTACTAATTCTCTCCGAAAGGGGACTCACCTAGCTGATAAACTCGAGATCGCCTATTGCTTAATTCCTCACGAATTCTGCCAAAGGTCTGCTAATCATTCGAGTCTATCCCTAATTATAGACCCTGATTCGAGTCTGTTGTGGGCCAACCTCGAATCTGGCCTAAGGCCTCATTCGAATCTGTCCATCTGACAGATTCGAATCTAACCTATTCGAATCTAAGGATACATTCGAATCTATCACAGATTCGAA
The DNA here is from genome assembly GCA_020465985.1 of Centrapalus pauciflorus. Classification (NCBI taxonomy): domain Eukaryota; kingdom Viridiplantae; phylum Streptophyta; class Magnoliopsida; order Asterales; family Asteraceae; genus Centrapalus; species Centrapalus pauciflorus. The sequence goes on from JAANYP010004661.1 coordinate 320,715, forward strand.
TGTCTTCCTTTACATATTCGAATCTAACCAATACACTTAAACACTTAAGTGATGAAACTTATAATATTACCTTATGATTGATTTTATCTTTGAGTTTTATGTTTGAACTTCTTGTAATACGTTACATCAAGTTCAAACATACAAACACTGATAAACATCAATCATATATAATATATATATATACCAAACATATGCAAAATCACAATGTAAGACAACTTAGACTGCTATCGTCACACGGGATGTACCAACAGACTCCCCCTTGACGATAGCTTCTAATAATTCACACATTTGATTTAAGAACATGGTTTATTATTGATTCAAAATACTACCAGCATACAGACCTTTTTCTACACATACCTTGACTACATTTTCATATTTACTCGCTTCAGCATCCATATGTGCGTCACTGGAAATCTTACAGTTATACAAGATCTGCAAGTCTTCTTTAGATAAGTTCACCAGGTGAAGCGGGTCATAGACTCTAAGAATAACCTTTTCTTCTAAGTCTTCCATAACCGCTTCCCCAGTTTCTGTGTCAGCATACCACCACTTCAGATTCTTCAGAATGTTTTGTGGCATTGGCTTGAGAGGTACCTTCCTAAGACACCTGGCTGGCTTATAATGAATCCTCATCCAAGGTCTACCAGTTAGAGGGTCGATACGTGATGGATCCTCAACTCTTTTCCCAACTCTTGGACTCAGGCGCTCAAATTTCCTCGATCTTCCCTCCTTTCTTATTATTCTTGCGATAACGTCCGCATAGGGATCATTGCCAATATTGATCAGATCTTTCCATGCTAAATCTGCAATTTCAATCTTTGGCAAGGAGTTGAACGCCTTTAAGGTTCGCCTCATGTACTGAAGCCCGTCTTTTCTCTTTATTATGAATAGCTGCAGTTCTCTGTCAAAGAACCAGCTTAAAATTCTCTCAGACAGCTTCCCCGTACCTGGCACTCTCATTGTCCTTTTAATTGCAGCTTCCTTCTCTTCAGCCCTGAACCATAGCTTTCGTTTTTCTTCATTGGTTAGCTCTCTTGCAGGTTCCTCTGTCGATGGCTGAGGATTTAAAGCAACATTCACTATATCTGCATCGACAATGTTATGTCCATCAATCATATAAGTATCTGTGATAGGATTCTGCTGCACAATTATCTCATCAGCTTCATCATCCTCATCAGCAAGTACTTCATCATCTGATCGCCAGTCGACTATCTCCTCTGGCGCAATCTCCCCTTCTTCAAGCTCTTCATCTTCGTTATCAAAGCCTACATCCAGTGGATCATCATCAAGATCCATGAGCGCGTCAATCATCTCACTGATTTCAAAGTCTGTAGGCTCCTTAGACGAACTAGCTTCACCCCTGTGTCCTTCTCCTTGACTAGGCTCCCCCTGAATTTGAGTAACTTGAGCTGCAGGAAAATCTACAGACTCAATCTCTTTATTTGCACTCGGATCATTGCCTTCATCATCATCATCTTCTCGCTGAACTTCCTGATCTTTACAACTCGTCTCCCCCTGAGTTTGAAGATTTTTCATAAGCTGCTCTAGGAGGGACCGCATTGCTCGGATCTCAGATGATTGATCAGCAACAAATGATTTAATTTCCGTGTTCTCGTCTCTTACATTTTCAACAATCGTTCTCAGTTCGGCATTCTCCTTATCAAGATTAGAGTTATGCTGTTGGAGTTCACCGACTGCTTTTGTGAGAGATATTATTTGAATGTTCTGAAAGTCGACACGGCTTTTGAGTTGCATGATTTGTTGATTTTCGGTATAGGCGTCTGATGTAGAAGGGATGGACTGAATGGGAGCAGGGTTGAATGGATGGGGAATGTATGGCTCATGAGGTTGAGGTGGTGGTGATGGTGGAGCTGTGGTTTGAGGTTGGGTTTGGGGAACGTCTGACTGACTGGCGGATGCAGAGGAAGACCCTTGCATGAACCGATGACGTTTGGCCCTTTGCCTCGTCATTAGTGGAGCATCATCTTCTTCTTCAAAATCCGAATCTTCAGATTCCCTGGCCTCTCGCCTTCGCGAACCACCTTCATTGATGATCAAGCGTGAACCGTAAGTTCCAATTTGAACAGATTCTGGAGCTTCAACTTCAATCTCCTCCATCTCTTCTGATTCTGTAGCAGATGATGACTCATCATTGGCAGTCTGCTCAGGCTCATATTCGTCAACATCTCTGAAGACATCTTCTTCTCCCTCTGGAGGCTCAAGCAATTCTCCCACTAACGCAGCCGCTATATCTTCATTTGCATGTGGACCCGCCTCCCAAATTTCATTTAATGTTTGGCATAATTGATCAGCTTCATTTGGGACAGATGACGGCCCGGCTTCCTGCATTTCTGGTTGCTGACTCGAAGAAGGCCTAGACGCCTGAGACTGACTTGCAGTATCTCTTTGTCTTCGCCTTGGATCACGGGGACGAACACGAGTCTGATGCGGTTGCTGATGCGGTTGCTGTTGCTGTTGCTGTTGCTGTTGCGGGTGAACTTCTATTTCACATGCCCAGTTGGCATTATCAGGTGCCACAAAGTTCCTGTCTAAGATAGCTCCAAACAACGGACGAGCAGTAGGAACAGCCAATCTTCCTCGGTGTGAGGAACAATCAGCGAATATGCGTTTCTCCATTACATTCACGCTCAAAGAATCATTTGATTGTGGCAGACTTGGCAAAAAGTGACGTATCAACATCATCACGAACCTCGGATACAACAGGAACCTTTCTCTCTCAGGAGCCGTGATTTGTTGAATAAATTCTGAGAAAATCAGCTGCGAGAAACTAAACTTCTTATTGTACACCATCGCGATCATTGCTGATTGGATTTTTGATACAATGTAATCAAATCCAGCTTTCTTCGGTGCAAAACAGACCATGAAGACATGGACCAAGAAACGCCATTGCCCAATCAGGCCACTCTTCATATATGACGACTTTGTTACATCTAGACTGTAACCCATTCGTTGAAAAGCCGCTTGCCTAATATTTAGTGGAAAATCAATAGGCCCAGACTCCTCTTCCTCAGATCCTAGCTGCAACACTTGACGCAGCATATCGGCAGAGAATACCAACGGTTGCCCTGCGATCCTTGTTCTCAGCACTGTCGGGGTGACAGAGCAGTCAACTTGTAAGTGATCATAGAACTGCCGCACATATGAGATTACAATCGGAATGTTCTGAAACAAAGCGTAGCTAATTCTGGATTCAGCTAAGAAGTCCAACACTTCACGAAAACCCTGCGCCTCAGGGATATGATTATCTGGATTAAGAACCATATTGTGCTTAGGAACAAAAGCACGAAGCGCCATATCTGCACAATACATAAAATTGTTAGATTATTATTAAAAATCAATAAACTTGTTTAAATTCAAATTTGTTTTATCTTGTATTTGATTAAATACAAAATCTAACACAATTAAATTTTCACAAGTTTAATAAAATTTAAATTCAACAAAATAAATGAAGTACAGAATCGAGAGTAACAGATTCGAAGTGCCCATATTCGAATGTAATGGACAGATTCGAATATACCCTATTCGAGTCTGATGGACAGATTCGAATATCTGGTCATCTCGAATCTATTGATAGATTCGAGAAACCCATGATCAGATTCGAAACCATTATCAGATTCGAAAGGCCGACACCCCTTTTTCAACAAAAATCCAAGATTTTAACCATTTTGAACGAAGCAAATCACATACATTAGTTCAACTAGGTTCTAATCATAGATTTATGCTTTTAATTTGATCTTTTATTAGTCCAAACTTGGTAATTTTGCAAAAACCCTATTTTGACCTATAAAACATCAAAATGTGATGTTTAATCCCAAATTTGTGTATTAAACCACCAAAATCTTGTACAATCATGTTGCTTATACCTAGATTTGAAGTTAGAATCGAACACAAAAGCTTTAGAATCGACGAAATGTCGTTTAGTGGAAATACGATAGACTCGAGATTAGATTCGAGATCGCCAGAACAGATTCGAGAAATCAGATTCGAGAACAGTGAGAAGTAAATGCTTTCACTGTGGACCTTTATATACTAACTACCTTCGAGTCTATGTAATTTCGAGTCTACTGACAGATTCGAAGTATCTCACATTCGAGTCTGTCTTAGATTCGAAATTTCCAACACTTAGAAAAATTTCAGAAAATTTTGAAATAACTTCAACTTTTCCAACTATTTTCTACGGTATTGTGTAACCAGATAATCTATGCCAAATCTTTTACCCTAAGCTCAGATATTTCACGCATTGTATATTTTATTCAACTTTGAATGCACCCTCAGTAATTTTTTGACCTTTTACCTAAGTAAAAATTAAACTAAACTAAAGTAAAATAAAATAAGCTAAGGTAAAAATAAAATAAAATAAAATAAAATAAAATAAAATTTTGACTAAAAAATTTAATCTAGACTTAAGTTATAAAAATAAATTTACAGGCTACGCTAAATACCAAACAACATATTTTTGATGAGTATAGTCTAAGAAAGGTTCAATCAGATAGCGATGTCCGATACTTACTTTCAGTACTTAAACTTTCACACTTAGGAATTTTTGATTCCTTTGATTGTTTGTTGTGACATACCCATTTAGCCGATTGTTGGTATTTTACCCTGTTAAACACTCTACATTTCGGAATATCCCTTGGCCTTTTTATTTATCAGGAAATTATCTTACGTGACTCAGACTTAGACATACTTTTATGATCAAGGCACACAGACAAAAATTCTAACTTGTTGGTATTTGCAAACTTTCTTTAAAAGACAAACATCGGACACATGTCTGTATTCTCATACAACAAAGTGTCTTAGTTCGACTTAAGGTTTAACTTTAAAGTTAGCAGATAGCGGTGACAGGTCTGTACTGACGTACAACAAAGCGACATGTCTGCTAACCCGAATCTAAACAGAGACAACAGGTCTGTACTTACGTACAACAAAGTTGCATGTTTTCGACTCTCAGTTTTTCATGATATTTCTATTCTTTCCATTTTCAGATGTATTTGATGTTGCTATACATCCCCAGAAAGTTTGCATACCTCATTTAGATTCAATGTTTGTATGTCTTGTACATAAAAATTAAGACCGATTGGTCATACATCTAGGTTAGTGACACGCTTGACTTTTTCTAGAATATTTTATTAGCCTTGTGATTCCCTATATGTATTATGCCTACCAACACATCGAAGTAAATAAAGTATAACACTTAGGATTTAGTTGCATTATGTGTGAAAGCCTAAACACTTAGAGTCTGTAACGACGGTGCTAATTTTCGTCACTTTGAACCTATGTATCTAAGACTTAACTCCTTTTCTGATATTCTCTTTTTTTTTGTATTTTTGTAATTTTCTCTCTTTTTTCTTTTGTTTTTCATAGCAAAACGCATTAAACTAAGCTAATCTACTAACTTACTAAAAATAGAAACTTACTAAAAATAGAAACTTTCCTAAATTAGAAACTTTCCTAAATTAGCAGACTACACTAAAAAGAAAGAAATATGACAACTATAAAAGGAAATAAAATACTACTAAGGTCAATTTACTCTGGGTTGCGCATTCCATTAAGTTGAATTAAATACTCAAAACGTGACTTATCAAACGCTTTGGTAAATAAATCAGCATTATTATCTTCAGTTGCCACCTTTACCAGTTTGATCAAATTCTTTTCAGCACAATCACGAATAAAATGATGCCTTATGTCAATGTGCTTTGTTTTACTGTGTTTAACTGGATTATTTGTTATCGCGATAGTAGATTGATTGTCTATCCTAATTGGAGTTTGAGTATAAGCCAAACCGTAATCCCGCAATTGTTGTTGTATCCACAGAACCTGTGAACAGCAACTACCAGCAGCAACATACTCGGCCTCGCACGTTGACACGGCTACCGATGTTTGTTTCTTGCATTGCCAGGACACCAATCTCCCTCCGAGGAACTGACAACCTCCAGTCGTTGATTTGCGCGTCAAGCTGCATCCTCCGTAGTCAGAATCTGTGAACGCTTCCAACTCTAGATCTCCCTCCGCGTGATACCAAGTCCAGCTTCGTTTCGACTGAGGTATCGTAAAGCCGCTGCAAGGCCTTTCATATGATCGCCTTCGGATGCGCTTGAAACCTAGCACAAATACAAACAGCAAAACATAATATCAGGTCTTAGCAGTTAAATCGTAAGTGACCCAATCTGGCCCGATATAAAGTCGGACCACATCGGTATCACATCAGTACCCGGCCCGAGATTGTGATTCACTTGAATCGCGTGAGAAATGGGCAGTCAACTTGGATTCCTTCCATCCCAAACCGTTTCCAATATGTCATAACATACTGTCTGATGGATAAACATGCCTTCCTTCTTCTGGTCAAACGGGTAACCCAAAAAGAAATTCAACTCCAGCCTAGCACTCATCGCGACTTAGACTTCATCACCTTCTCGAAATCTTTGGCACATCTGTTCGTCTGATGATCCAAAATGATATCATCTACGTACACTTGTACCAAGATAAAATGATCTCCCTTTCTCTTAACAAATAGAGTACTATCTATCCTACCCCTCTCAAAGCCATTTTCTAAAAGATGGTTGGATAGAGTCTCATACCATGCCCTAGGTGCCTGATGTAATCCATAAAGAGCCTTATCTAATCGATATACTCTATCAGGATATTTTGGATCAGTAAACCCGGGCGGTTGTTCTACATATACCAACTCCTTCACTTTCCCATACAGGAAAGCACTCTTAACGTCCAGTTGATATACTTTAAATCCCTTGAAGGAGGCAAAAGCTAAAAACAACCTAATTGCTTCTAACCTTGCTACAGGTGCAAACACTTCATTGTAATCGATTCCCTCCTCTTGGTTGAAACCCTTTACACTAATACCGCCTTGTGGCGCGTGACTATACCCCGATCATCTCTTTTGCACTTAAAAACCCATTGGTTCCTATGGCAATCTCCCTCGAGGTACGGAACTAATCGCCACACTTCTAGTTTCCGTAAATTGTACAGTTCTTCCTGCATCGCTTCAACCCGAGTTGTCACTTAAGTGCCTTTGGCACAGTTTTGGGCTCACTTCGATATGAAATCACGAATATAGCATGTATGATATCCTCGGAGTCTTGATCATTGGGACAACAACACAGGGTTGTTAATTATCACTACTCCGACCTACACCCCTCGGTAGGATTTTCCATGATGCTATCTATGGAGGTTCTTGTTAATCCTAGAGGTCTCTATGTCGTCTACCCTTAGATTATCTCCTAAGTTGGATCCTATTTCACCTAAAGGGGGAACAGGCTCAGCTTCCACATTTTCTTCCTCACGGACGTTTTCCTCAGAGGCAGAACTTGATGCTTGAGTCTGATTCTCAGTGTTAGGTTCTTCTGGATTAGCAACTTCTGGAGACCCATCTACAGTCGCAGTAGGCTCGGACGTAGATTCGAATGTGGTCCTTGGAAAAATATGGCCATCGTCATTTAGATGTAACGTCGCCATGTCTTTATCAATTGTACCTGCAGTATCATCCAAAGGAATGTTAAATGACTCAAATAACTTATCATAGTCAAATATCCATTCCGGACCAGTTTGGGGTTCATGTGTATAACTTGTGACTTCAATATTATACACAATCTCCACAGTACCACTCTTTTTGTTAAAAACCCGTTTGTTTGGTGAGTTTGGCACATA